>RJWJ010012026.1:0-42951 GCA_004363605.1 Indri indri
TCTGGCAGCATTTCTGCAGTTGGCCTACCACACGGACGGCCCTGCTTCTGCCCATCCAAGCTTATCTGGTAGGCCCTGACACCATGGCCAAAGGACAAATGAGATAAGGAGCGTCAACCCCACACTTCACTGACCCATCAAAGGAAACCACATCACTGGCAGGTAGCACTATTGAGTTCCCTGGTCCCAAAGAACACTGAAGAAACCCACTAAAGGATCAGGAAAATCAACTAGCACAATTGTTTCTAGTGCTAACATTTTCTACTTTTTATCATCTTTAGAATCGCCTGACACACTGGGAAGGTAACTTAGGCTTCATTTATAGATATGTCTAATAAGAAAGGTGAGAAAAGATGAAATTTAAAAGGGAAAAAGGTCATATATGATTCAGAGCCCTTATATTATGCAGCTGGTACTTGGGTTAAAAACGCAGAGATAATTGCCTATGAAATCAAAGGCAGCAGTCTTAACAGAAAGGTAGGGGGGCCTCATTCCGTTTTGTTCCATGACATTAAGTCAAATAAATCAAGACTCATTTAACTTGACTAATTTCTGAGGACTTTCAACTCAGCTCCCATCAAGCCCTAATGCTCATAGGAGAAAAAGGACTGGGCCAGGCTCTGAGGTAGGTAGATCCCTTGCAAGATTCTGATAGATTTAATAATATCACCATTTCCTTGAAGCTCAGTTCTTAGAGATGCAAAACTGGCATTTAAAGACCCAATGATTAAAATGAAAAAAAAAAAAGTTTATAATGGGAATATCTCATTTTAGACAGGCTTCAACAAAAAGACCCACAACACACACACACACACACACACACACACACACACACACACACACACATGTGAGATCAATATGAAAACACAATGCCAAAAGCAAACCTCCAGAATTTGATTCTAAATGATAAGGGTCTAAAGGAAGAATATGTATTAAGGTATATAAAGAATAATTTAAAAAGGAAAACCATTTGTTCACGTAGTATTATTGTGTTTTCCAAGAATATGTGCTCCAGAGTAGGTAATTTGTAATGAGTGTCTCTCCTTTGGAGGGCACATGAACCCACACCGAAATCAGCAAAAAGCACTATGAAGCATCCCTGGGAAGACGCAATTTGGTGTTCTTGATATGAGCTGCAAACTCTTCCTGAAATAGTTACATTAGGCTGGATGTGGACAGGACTCATATGTCCAGCCATACTCTGAGCTAATGGAAAAACAATTTTAAATCAAAGGCAGATATTTTGATAGCCCATGTGGAAGAAACAAGCTTCAATCATTTCTCTAGGTACCTCATTTTGCTAATCTCATTGGCTGAAAAAATGGCAAGATTGCGCCAGATATTATATCTTGGCACATAGTTATGGGAAATAAGGGTCTCTTTTACCCGCTCATTCAGAAATTGTGCTGAAGTTCCTTAGCAACATCTAAAGCCTCGAATAGAAATACTCGGGCAGTAATTTTGGTTGTGATTATTGTGGGGTCTGATTATAAAGGTGACAGATTATGTCACAGCTATTATATATCCTAGTTCAAATTCTTAAGGTGTTTAACAGTTGCAAGAATATAACACTTTTCCTGTAATGAGTTTTATAAAATGATTTTAGAGAATTTATATATATTTTAATCTCAGAATAAGATAAAAATCACTTCCTAGCTTTCTGAAAGATCTCTCAATAAAGAACTATGTTTGTGTACAGTTTAGTAAAATTAATATATAACTTTCCAGAGTTCTTTTTCAAAGTTTTTAAATCTATTTAGTTGTGAATGACACTTTTGCAGACAGTCTGTAGCTGGCTCCCTTCTAGAGTGCTGATACTGGCATACGTAATTTGCTGAGTGAGATCTCCGGAGAAAATGAAGGAAGAGAGAGGAGCTATTAGGAGACCAGGAAGATAGATGACTTGAAACCATACTTCTAGAAGTCATCCATGGGAAAAGAATTCTTGAAGTAGAATGAGAAGAACGGTTGCTATCAAAAACTATCAAAATGACATTCTCTATTTTAGTAGTTTCTGAGTCCTGATAGATTCACGCAGCTAATCCATTAAGGTGAAAGCCCCAACTGCAGCTAATGACATTTTTAATTAGCTAACTTGAAAACTAGCCACAAAAGTTTGGCTAACCTTAAATCTTACAGAGAACATAAAGAGTTGTATTCATTTACAATAAGAAGAGTTACTGACACATTTGAAGAGCTAATAATTACTAGCCTTTAATGAGACTAATTTAGCACCAATACTATTGCTAAAGTGGACTTATTCTTCTAAAATTCAATATTGACCAGGCTTTGCACAGTTAGAGCTCGGATCTTGCGAATAAGAAAGTCCTCATGTGCAGTTCCAGTCTGTGTAGATTGTGTGTTAAGAATTAGTCTGCTATTCAATGCTGTGTATGGAAACTTAAAAAAAAAAAAGGAATTAGGCTGCTCTAAGAGATATGTTCTTAGTAAACTGGCCTCCTAAATTAAGTGTACTTGATTCACTATAGCATGCAATCTTTTCTCTCTGTATCAGATAATCCTTCCGCCTAATACAGCTGACTTTTTGGAGGTGGGTGACGGGAGAGGAGGTGTTAATATGAAGTGATTCTACCAGTTCATTTATTATTAGATTGCTCATGCAATCTTTTGTTGAGTACACTGAACAATAATCCCCATTTACTCCTTCCAAGATCAATGATATATAGGTATGTTCACACATCAAAACACCATTTTCACTCAGTGAGTCATGATCCTTTAGAAAAATACTAACTGGTATAAAAAGATATTCACACACACACACAAAAAAAGATATTCACAATATATTAAGTGAAATGACTCAGTTAAAAATAGTATGTACAAGAGGCTGGGTGAGGTGGCTCACGCCTATAATCCTACCACTCTGGGAGGCAGAGGTGGGAGGATTGCTTGAGGTCTGGAGTTCAAGACCAGCCTGAGCAAGAGCAAGACCCCATTTCTACTAAAAATAGAAAAAATTAGCTGGGAAACTAAAAACAGAAACAAAAAATTAGCCAGGCATGGTGGTGCATGCCTGTAGTCTCAGCTGCTCAGGAGACTGAGGCGGGAGGATCTCTTGAGCCCAGGCCTTTGAGGTTGCTGTGAGCTAGGCTGATGCCACGGCACTCTAGCCCAGGCCTTTGAGGTTGCTGTGAGCTAGGCTGATGCCACGGCACTCTAGCCCAGGCAACAGAGTGAGACGCTGTCTCAAACAAAAAAAAAATAGTATGTACAAGAATGATAGTTACCAGAGGCTGGGAAGGGTAGTGAATGGGAGGAATAAAGTGGCAATGGTTAACAGGTGTAAAAATATAGTTAGATAGAATGAACAATATCTGATAACACAACAAAGTGACCATGGTCAACAATGAGTCATGGTATACTCTACAATAACTAAAAGAGTGGAACATGAAGAAATAAATGCTTGAGGTAATGATACCTAATTACCCTGATTTAATTATTACACATTGTATGCCTGTATCAAAACATCACATGTACCCTATAAATATATACAATTATTATGTACCCATAATAATTAAATAGTATGTACAATATAAAACCATTTTAATAGTGGAAAAATGATTCTGGGAGGATATGCATCGAAGTGGTAGGATAATGGGTAGCTTTTTAATTTTTGTTTTCTATGATAACAGCATTCTTTCAAAATAAGGAAAAAATAAGTTTGGCCAAATTGGGCAGAATCTTGGTAATAGTACTTCATTCATTTAATTAATTTATTCAACAAGTATTTATTAGCCCCTACTCTATGTCAGGTATGGCTCTAGGCCCTGGGGACACGGCAGTAAGCAAAACAGACAAAAGCATAATCTTTTGTGCTTATGTCTAGTGGAGAGAGCAGAGCCACTGCATATAGTTGTATAGGTTGAGCAAAGCACAGCCTCCATATTCATACATGACAGCCTAAGAGACGGAGGCAGAAAAACCAAAATACCATGTTATATGGTAAGAAGCAAGGAACGAAGACAGGAGGTGTGTGTGCTGGTGGGAGGCAGATGGACACTGGCTGCAATTTAAAATACAGTGGTCAAAGATGCTTCATTAAAGCAACAGTTGCACACAGACCTGAAGGAGGTTAGGAAGCAAGCTCTGCAGTTATCTGGGAAAAGGAATAGCAAATACGGAAACTCAGGTAGGAGCCTGCTTGGCGTGCCCAAGGACCAACAAAAAGGCCAGTGTGCCTGGAACAGAGTGAATGGGGGGAAAGTCATGGGAGATGAGGCAGGGAGGTAACAGGGGCCAAGACAGTGTACAGCCTTGGCTTTGACTTGGAGTGAGCGGCGAAGCTATTAGACAGTTTGGGCCAGGAGCGACATCATCTCACTTATACTTTAACTCTAGCTATAATCTTAAGAACAGACTGAAGGGGGCCAAGGGTGGAGCAGGAGATCAGGTATTGCAATAATCCAGGTGAAAGTTGGTGGTGTCTTGAGCCCAAGCAGTAGCAGTGAAAGTGGTGACAAGTGGATATATTTTGAAGCTGAAGCTGACAGGGTTTGTTGATGGATTGGATGTGGCATGTAAGAGAAAGGTGTTTGGCCTGAATAACTGCATGGATGGAGGTGCCACTGAGCCAGACGGGAAAGCCTGCAGGAGGAGCACTTTGCAACTGTAGTTGGGGGCCAGGGTATCAGGTGCAGCTCAGCTTTGGACATATTAAGTTTGGAATGTTATTAGATGTTCAAAGGACATTCAAATCTTTGGGCTTAGCCTCAACTCCAGTGAACTGAAAGACTGTTTTTCTCATGTACCAAGGGAAGAAGTGGGAAGAGAGTCTTGGTAAATCAAGTGACATTTATGGTGACTGGCCTAAGAGCTAAGCAAGCTGCTAAAGTTTGCTTGAAGGAAGAGGAAGCATGAGAGTCTGACAGGGCACGCACACGCGCGCGCGCGCACACACACACACACACACACACACACACACACTCTTTTTCTGGTACTCACCAGAATAAATAGTATTCATAAAAATGGGAATCTTTATGATGGAAAATTTCTTACTACTTAGTAAAGCTGGTATTTCAGTGGTAACTCCTGCTGGATATAATCATAATTTCAAATAGAATATGAGACCAAGAGACCGGAAAAGGTGGTTCTGGTATTCTCTTGAGACTCCCAAGTCAAGCCATTAAATTGGTTGGAATGGTCTCAGCCAAGAACTAAACTTGACAAACATGTAGGACCAAATATTCCCTGAGAGCTGACACAATTCTGCTCCAAGCAACTGTGAAAATAGGCTTAATATTGCCTATTGCCTTCAACCAGTGTTGGAGAGACACTAGTTTTAAATTTATATCATAATGTAAATGTTGGATTTACCAGGCACCCCAAGCCTCCAAATCACATTTTTGATCACAGAGAATGGGAAATACTGAAGCATCTACATAAATTTCCCTAGACTGGATTTCACTACAACACTCAAAAGAGAAAATATGACTTAAATTGGGGTTTCTGAAAAGCTAGTCCAAACAGCTGGTGTCAGTCTGGTGATGTTTTCAGTAGTCCAAGGTAAAATAAGGAAAAAAACCACTGGAATGATTTTTAAATCTACTTGATTTTAAAAACTGATTTCTGAAGCTGTCTCATATCTGAAGCAGTTTGTCTATTTTTTTTAGTGTTTCTATGTCCTTATGTGAAATGATGGTGAGGAATAGATGGTCATGTTGTGTTTGTTTTTATTTCTGTTTTGGCTGAAGTCAAATATAAGTCAACGCTATAGGTCTCTCCACATTTTTAAGTTTACAGGTCTGAGACGTGGAAAGGTCTGGCAAATGCTGACCTACAGCAAATGTACTTGCTGGCGCTACGCCAATTGTCGTGCCTGGTTCTCCAGGCTGATGGAGCTCGCCAATGAGCACAGGAGTGCCCGTGTCGGCAATGCTCCCTCCTCACTCAACGGACACCACTGTCTGCCACCTCCCTGCCTTCCTTCACACTGTTCTAGACGACCTCAATCAAAGCTTCAGGAGAATTAAAAGCGGTTCCTGTGGAATCACCAACAGCAAATGTGCTGGGGACGCAGCGTGATCTAAGCATCAGAAAATCTGGTTCTAGTGTAGACGCTGTTGCTTACTGGCTTTGTCACCTTGGGCGAGTCACGTAGCATCTCAGAGTCATGGTTCTTTCTCTTCTTTCTTTTTTTAGTATTATTTTAATTGACACATAATAATTATACATATTATGGGGTACAGTATATTTCAATACATGTGTACAATGTGTAATAATCAAACGTGTAATTAGCATATCTATCACCTCAAACATTTATGATTTCTTTGTGTTGGGAATATTAAAAATCTGCTCTTTTAGCTACTTGAAAATATATGATAAATTATTAACAATAGACACCATACAGTGCTATAGAACACTAGAGCTCACCCCTCCTATCTATCTGCCAAAGCTGAGGGAACCTGCAGAAAGATAGCTGAGTGCTGGGCACTCCAAGTGTCAGGGACCTGGAGGAGGATGTGGGGGCCCACACATCTCCCCATAGGTAGAGGGGGGGAGACCCAGACAGGATGAGTGCAGAGAAAGGCAGGGAGAAGAGAGGCCTACGGGAGAGGGCGGCCACCGATGCCCAGGAGATCAAAGAAATGTGGGCCTCAGGGAGTCAGGGTGTCAGCAAAGTGCAGTCCTGAGTGAGGCTGCAAGGGCCCAGGTAAGAAGTGAGTAAGTGGGCAAGAGGAAATGGAGGCATCTCTGAGAATTTTGGCAGTAAAAGGAATGCCTGAAGATGTGAGTGAGCTTGAGAAATAGTACAAGCAGGAGAAGGTGTTTGTTTGTTTTTAAGTGACAGGTCCGGGAAGAAAACTAGAGAGTGAGACATTAATTAAATATGCTGAGGGGGGGTTAAGGGACTCTGCCGAATCACCGCTGGTGGGCCAGAGTCCACGTCTTGTAACTCCTGCTGATGCTGCCCACTCTGCACGGTCGTGGTGAAGCCCGAGCCCAGGCGCGGGGGTGCTTCCAGGCTCACTCTCCCTTTTCCTCTTCCCACACGCTCACCTCGTGGCTCCTCCTGAATTAGGATCTGCTATAAGGAAAGTCACGGCAGCTAACATTTACTGAGCACTTGATCTGTTCCACGCATTGACTTTCTTAATCCTCAGATTCCCCATGAGGTGGTATTATTATTATTCCCATTTCCAGGTGAGAAAACTGGCTCTGAAGGCCATCAGAGGTAGGAGCGAGCTCTGAGCTCAGGCAGTCTAACTTCAGAGCCTACCATAAACTGTCTTCATTTGCGCCTCCACTTTATTCCTTTTTCTCAGTTTGCCCCACCTGGACTTGGTAACCCAGCTCTAATCCTTAGCTGTGTGGTGACCGGTAATCACTGCAGATGCTGCTCCAGGTAGTAATCCCCCACGTCACCGTACTGCAGCTGCCTGCAAAGCACGTGGTGATGGCCCAGCCCAAGGCCTAGGACACCCCAACCTGTCTTCTGAGGAACTGTGTGATTTCTTCTAGTTCTATAAGCTATTGATTGTCTTTTAAGAGAACCACATCTACGATTTTTGCCACCTTTTGGGATGGACCTCCCAACTGAAATAAGAGTTACGGATCTGGTACCTGAGACATCAGCAAACTCTATTCTTAATACTGAATTACAAATAGCTGGGGTCAAAACCTCAAGTGCCCACAGACCCAGGCACCACTATAAATAAATCGAATGCGCTAGGGGTAAGAAAGACAGGGCAGCAATGTGTTACATACCAAGTGACATTAGGACTGGGGAGACAAACAGGAGCAGTAGAGGCTACGATGCAGTGGAGAGTCAAGCATCTAAAGCCGACTGCTACTACACAAGAACGAAGCCCCATGTTATCAGAACTGGAAAGAGAAACCAGAAAGCTTCATTTTGTGTGTGCATGAACACTCCTGATTATTTAAATGGTAGCAACTATTTCACGAATTCAAAACCTGGTGGGGGCCATCCCTGTAAGGCCAACAAAACATGTCTACTGGCCAAATGTGGCCTTGAGGTGTCTGTTTGTGACCTCTGTTTTACATATATCCTCCTGTTCCTGTGTTCAGCAGGATGCAGAGGGCTGAGGCCCTTTCCAGCTCTTCTTAATGCCTCCCAAAGACTCCCCTAATGGCTGCTGAGCCAGACATGTCCTGACATTGCCGCATGTGCCAAGATTTTCCACAGAGTTCTTCATGCACCTTCACGTGTGGACACTGTAAATAACTCTTCTCATGAAAAGTTAACTAGGCCTTGAACTCATTCAGCAGGGCCGCCATCTGGGAGTCCTCAGAAACAGTGAATTGTCAGCACTGTAAACATTTTAGGCTTCGGGGAGGACACTGACTTTTTCTAAACTAATCACCCCTGCCAGTCAAGATTTGCAGTATGGGTTCAAGAACAAGGCGTTCATTTAACAACAATAACAAAAACAGTGAGGATGAAAACCGGACAGTCATCATAATGAAAGGCCTAAAAGCAAACTGTGACTTCCCTAATAAGGCGACAGCCAAAGTTGGCTCCCTGGCGGTCGAGCGCCAATACGATTAATCAGTCTGTTTTCAGTTTGCTCAGGACAGCAATATTAACAGTTTGCTTTATTCTGTTTATATGGTGCTGACAGGTCTTCAGCATGTTGGGCCTACTTGCTGGAGATTAATGGGCACTCTTACACCGAGGTAAAACCAGGCAGGGAGAGAATGCCTTTTACGACTAGATAAGAACTGGATTCTCTTGCTTTTTTTTTTGTTCCCCCATTGCCCATCAACTCCTCCCTCTTTTATTAATAGTTTCTATTAGGGATATGTAAGATGAGGGATAAGTTGTGTCCAGCATGTTCCCCCCACTGTTTAAGCCTTCCCCACCTTCGATATCATATCCTCAGGTAAAACAAAAGGAACCTTAAATACTGATTTTGGATAAATTTATCTCTAAAGGTATTGTTGGCTAATTTTGTTTCTAAAAAGTCAGATTCCATATAAAAGTAACAGGAACTGGGGGAGGGGGAGGAGGGGACGGGTATATGCATACACAAAGAGTGCGATGTGCACCATTCGGGGGATGGACACCCCTGAAGCTCGGACTTGGGGGGGCCCAAGGGCAACATACGTAACCTGAACATCTGTACCCCCATAATATGCTAAAATAAAAAAAAAAAAGTAACAGGAATTTTAACATATTAGGTGGGCAATGATTCTTCTTTGTATTTACAGTTATTTTCATAGACACTGAAGAAGGCAGAGTTGATATTAAATGCGACCTGGCAGCAGGAAGTATGGACATCCCAGAAAATACCTCAGAGATTATTTCACTAAATAGTTAATTTCAAAATAAATCAAAAAGATTTGAAATAATACAATAAGACCAGCCCCTCCCCCTTACCTAGCCCCCTCTAAAAGCTGTAAGAGTACTGCTTGTTACTGGTGTACTTTTCTCTGTCCCAAGTTGGAAAGAAATGCTAATCTCAAATATTCTTTTAATAGTATATAAGTATAGAAAATTTCAAATAACAAAATTGAAAAAGCAACCAATGTGCCTCCTCTGAGGTTCAGTAGGAATCAACGTCACATTGTTTGCTCTTAGGGAGATTCTGCTCCACCCGTTTTATGAAATAACCACATGGTATGCATCGTATACCTAGGAACTGCAGGCCTGGCCCAGCGAGGTTTCCAACCCATTCCCCCTTGCTCACTCTTCTCCTGACACAGTAGCAGGAAAGGGGGATTAATCCTAGCAGAGAGGACATCAGGGGTTGACTTTTAAGTGGAACATTCTATCTAAAAATTTTAAAGCCAGATATAAGAATAGTCTAGGATATGAAAGTATTAATAACCATAATAGCATTTATTGAGTGCTTACTGTGTACACACACTATTTTAAACACTTCAGTTATACAAACATTTAATTCCCGCAACAGAATACATTGAGGGAAGAGTTAATAATTTTGCTTGAAATGCAGGATATTTGAGAGAATAGAACAATATACTGGGCTAGATTTGGGCAGATCTTGAATTCCATACTTGTACTCTAATAATTTATCTAATACAAAAGTTGGATTGGAGAGGGAAGAAACTAATGTTAGATAGACTAGTTAGAAGGATATTGCAATAGTCTTGAGATTCTCAACCAGGGTGGTGCATTGGAAGCAAAAAGGAAAGATTTGAGAGCTATCTCAGAAACAGAATCAACTAAATTTTTTTGGCTGATTTGATTGCTCTTTCATTCATTTGTTTATTCATTCAACCACCATTTTTGAGGGTTTTAAATGGATCAGACACTATGTCAAATGACAAGGAAGTAAGAAAAAGAATTTGAAGACTACTCCTTCCCTCAAATTGGGCTGCTAGCTGTTGCTCAGTGGTCTAAAGTGACACCTAATAACATCCATCCCGCCCTCCTTCCCTATCTCCCTCCCTCCATCCATTCAATATTTATTAAACACTACCTTGTGCCAGGCATTGCATTACATAATGATCATGAACAAGTTCAGAAAAGAAAAATGAAGGGAAAGTAAAAAAAAAAAAGACTGCTGTCTTCATTCTCATAGCTTTGGGAGTGCCTTCTTTCAAGAACTTCCATTTTTTTTCCTGGTGGCCTGGTCATAAGGCGCAGTACATGGTGGTAAACCACCAGACTGCTAGAATAGAGTAGGGATTCTTAGTCATCTAGATGAGGAGAAGACCTCCTATTTAATTTCTAAATGTGTGCCCTGATTTGGCATATTTTAACCAAAGCAAAACATTATGCCACAAAGATATCTAACATGATTCCCATGTGTACATTTTAATATCACCTAAAAATATAGGCACAAGAAAAACAAGCTCTGAGCAAAGCCAAAAGGTACTGAAAATAATAGAACAAACATACTTTGAACATCAAAAATCTTGTATCTAGTTTAGTTGGTAAATTAGTTTGAGACATATACTTCTATTGCCTTCCAAGGAAGAGCCTGATCTTTTAAAATTAAGATCTGCCAAGACTTCATAAGAATAAATCCTGACCGTTTTCTGGTGCTTTCTGAAAAACAACTAGGTAATAGAATGAGTACCACTGAGAAGTATTTTACTTTATGGCAGATGCCTTTTCATTATTATTTTATGAGAGCCTGTCTAGATATTATGTATCCCTCACTATCTACATTTGGTTCTTTTAAAAATGTCTTCTTCAGATGCCTGGGGTTATGTCAGTGTCGTTGGATCTAATTGGATCTCAAATTGCAAACTCCATACTTTAATACTTTCCAAAGGTTCTTATGCAGGTAGGCTTACCTCCAAAAACATTTAACATGACTAATGTATGCTGTCGGTCATTTCTATTAAAACAAAAAAATCAAAAGGTATTTTTAGGGACTTATGAACGCCATCAACAATCATTTCAAGTATAAGCTAGTTCATATATGCCAATGGTAAGACTTTAAATGCCCATAAAATCTAACTGGAAAAGAAGGAATTTTATGAGAGCAGGCACATTTTAACTTTAATTTTATTTTGAAGATCTGAGTCTGGTTTGGACTTGTATGTTCCGTGAACTATGAGCTAACTAAGCTCTGAGAAAGCAGCCTGCACCAACTGCAAGATGAAAAGGCATAATCCTGAGCCTGTTTTAATTCCAGCTCTATTTCCTGCATCGCTTACCAAGTTTGGGTATTTGTTTCTGTATGGAAGGTAAGATTTGAATGACCACCTACTTATTTCCCACTGAGAATGTTTTTTAGTTATGAAATATGCTTTTCAGTTATGCTTACTTTTCCTGATGATAAACAGGAATTGAAATTGGGGAAAGTATAAAACACTGCGTAAGTGACCAGTGAAGACACTCTCATGATTATTATCTCAAATTAACACATTGGTAAGAGAAATCTTCACCTTCCTGGGAACTCAATTGACAGTTAAAAGCCTTCAGATACACTGAGACGTTATTTTCATTTTGCTTGGTTCGACCAAATAGAAGACCTTGGAGGAAATAGTCAAAGATGAGCCCAGAGGGAGGCCGGTGGTGGAGACGCAGAGGGAGAGTCGGAGAATTAGAGACCATCAGTGTTGGAAAGGCCCCTGGAGATCATCTAACCACCGTCCCAGGGCGGGAAAGAAAAACAAACCGGAGCCGTCAGACTTTTATGACTCTTACCTGCGGCGCAGATCCTCTGCCACGGCTGCCCGGCAGCTGAATAAATAGGCTCGGAGCGACTTCAGCCGCTGCCGCAGCCGCACCACGGCGGCCAGCGGCTCGGCGTGGTGGTACAGCATGGGGTTCTCCTGCTGGATGTCGATCAGGGGCTCCTCGTACACGTACTCCAGAAACTCTTTGGCCTGCTTAGACACCTACGAGACAAGCTGCGTCAATCAGTTCTGGCGAACCATCCAGCTTTCCATACCTGCTCACACGAGGAAGCGTAGCTTAAATATCACAGTAAAGTTATTATTATCTGAACAGAGCCAAATGAAAAAACCCAAGTTGAACTAAATATAAATTTTGGCCCCTCTTTCTTCTAGAAACTCAACTAATGACACAGAATATACTGACTCATTATATTAATACCAATGTCAATTTCCTATTTTTTAAAAATATATCTATTGCACTATAAGCACCTAAGATGTAACCAATGAAGGAAACTGGGTGAAAGGTACACAGAACCTCTCTGTACTGTCTATGCAATTTCCTGTGAATCTTAATTATTTCAAAAAGAAAAAGAAAAAATAGGAAATCAGTAAGACCCTCTTAACAGCAATGCCGATTTAAAAACTACATAAATATATACATATGTGCATGATATATGTATGTATATTCCATAACACTTTTAAAAAGTAGCCACTTTTAAAAAGTAGGTAAACCGTGCACATATTACAAAATTCAAAAGGAATAAAAGGATATCCTCGAAAAATGATATATGCAGAATAATTTCACTGAATAGAAAACAGGCTCAAACACACTGCTTCAGTATCTAGAAAGGCACTGCTCTTACTAGAACAACTTTGAACTTGGGTGGACTCTGGCCAATATATCCATCCAACTCTATATCTACTGCTGGTACTAAACAACAAAGACTATGAAAGTTGATTTAAAAATGTCCTGTCATCAGGTGGAATAAAAAGTGCATTGTAAACAATGCATAAGAGATACAGAGGGAGTAGCTTAAATAATACAATAACATGTAGGTAATTTTTCAGAATCTCTACATACCAGTTCACTGATACCGAGATGTGGATTGGCTAGTGATATAGAGAAAGCTGGCTCAGTTTCTATTTATGGAAGGTAAAACCTCTCCAAAACTTTCCACTAATACCTCTCTAGGAGCAAGGCTGGAATTTAGCATTACAACAAATAAACAAAAAACTTTGCTTAATTAAAAAGAAAATTGAAAATCTACTATGTTTCACACTCTAGGCTAGAAGCTTATTAAGAAGATATTAATAAATATGATACAGTTACTACCCTGAAGGGGCTGACTGTTTAGTATAAGAGACAAATATTTAAAACATGCTCATGCCTGTAATCCCAGCATTTTGGGAGGCAGAGGCAGGAGGATCGCTTGAGGCCAGAAGTTCAAGACTAGCCTGGGCAACAAACACAGTGAGACCCTATCTCTACAAAAATTTTTTTAAAAAAATCAGCCAGGCATGGTGGTGCACACCTGTAGTCCCAGCTACTTGGGAGGCTGAGGAAGGAAGATCACTTAAGCCCAGGAGATCAAAAGTACAGTGAGCTATGATAGAGCCACTGTACTTCGGCCTGGGCAACAGAGCAAGGCCCTGTCTCTAAAACAAATAAATAAAGAAAGAAAACAAAAACTGCATGTAACATGTGGTATGTAGCTTGTCATCCGCTACAGAAGAGTTATGGAGGAGGCCCCCTCATAGCTTTCAAGGAGGGAGAAATCAACTCTGTGGTCAGCAGAGGGCTAGGAGCCAGGAAAGGCAAAGCAGGTGATACTGGATCTGGGTCTAGAAGACACACACACATAAACTTGGTGGACGATGGTGGTACAGAGAAGAGTATAACAGGCGGGCACAAACACGAAAACCCCTCAATATGCACATGTGATAATTAAATGTATAGCTATTGTATGTTGATTAAAAATACAAATTTCTTATACATATATATGAAATTCAATATTATTTTCTTACATTGTAAAGCTCATACTAAAGTTTATGTTCCTTATAGGGATGCAAAAATTACAACATTTAAAAAAAAGAAGTCATTTTTTTCCTTATAAACAATTATTTTTGAGGTACCTGTTGTATTGTGTGATCCTGTGGCATCCTGCAGAGTTAGAGTTAAAGAGTTAGAGAAGCTTACAGTCTCTGCAAATCCAGGTCACAAAGAGGCACACAGTTTTAGCCAAAACCTTCAACTATTTAATGAGATTGAAAATAGCAGTTATTCCAAGGTGATAGAGCTAAACAATCCTCACTCTTATTTTTGAGGCATGCAGACAAAGGAACATGCCTGCTACAGTAACAGGCAGTCAGTGGAGGATAAAACAGGCATGGCCCTGTCCTTACGTAGCTCACAGTTCAGTGGGAAAAGAGAGAACTGGGTTTAAATATTTTATTTATGATGTTTAAATATTTGTTATATTTAAATATCTTAAAATGAGGAAAAAACTGATGGCATTCAGGGAAATAAAGTACAATCCACTTGAAACTGTTGCAAAAAAATGATGTATTGTACAATTCAATTAGTCTTTCTGGCTCTATTGAACAGTGTTTATATGGAGTCAGGGCCCTGCTGAATTAGGTTAACAATGCTACCTTTTAGTAGGTGAACAGAGGGACAAAGGGCACTGGCCAGTCTCCCAGGCCTTAAAAGGCTTCTCTCTTCAGGTGGTACTTAAGCCCAAAAGGAAAAAAAAATCTTTTACAGAGACAGTGAAAGCAGTGAGACAAATGGGACAGCTACTGACATCAGTATTCGTAAACTGAAATTACGAAAAACGAAAACAGAGCTAGTTTCAGAAACGTCGAAGGCATTGCCTTCACAAGTTATTAACGAGCGTTAAGCATATAGAACATATTGTTACTGCTGCTGCCTGAGTATGGGAACAAATCCCTGCCACGTTGAGCCATTTTTGGCAGCAAGGCTGAGCACATGCTCTAGTTTTTGAGAATCAACCACTAACACCGGTGAGGGAATTTCTGAGAGAACAAAAATTTGGCATGAAATGCTATTTTTGCAAAATAGAGCACTGTATCCCCACTGATTTCCAAAGTTCTAAACAACCCTCCATACTGGCATAAGGATTCCACTTTCAAACTCAACTATAATCAAGAAGCATTTAAAAAAAAGAAAATGTTAAAAAAAAAAAAAGTTACTTGGGGGAAAGAGGCAATGATATTCTTAAGTGATAAAGTTTATGTGCAAGAGAGTTTCTTTCTTGTTAATATGAGTTATATGGGAACACTGAGTATGTTCCAATGAAGAGCTAAGAGCTACTGTCCTACCTCTTGTCAAACAAATTATGAAAAATATAAAAAGCCTGAGGGCTGTTTCTGATGTAAATAAAAACACAGTTCATAGTCGGGTACAGATGGATGAGCCCAGACTCTTTATTTTTAAAGACGAATGGTGTTGGCTGGATCTCTTTTCCATGATCCACTCCATTCACATTAGAATCAGTTTTTACAGGGTCAATGGTTCATTTTTCAAGCCTATTGGCCTATTAGTACCATGCTAAATAATATTTAATATTTATTAATGATACTCATACTATTTATATAAATGAATTTCTTTAAGAACTCAACTCTGCGACTGTGGATGCATTGCAATTTGTGAACTGATTCTCTCTTTACGGGCCCGCAATCCACATGATTCAAGAGAGATGAGGAGGAGGAAGTCTAGCGGGAAACAGGTCTCTTCCCCCACCCCACATTCGGGAGGAGTTGAGAAAACAGCACAATCACATTACAATTAGCTACAAACTAATAATGACCAAATCTGCTATTTATACATGTATAAGTAAACATATGTGTCATTTGATTTGAACATTAAGTGTCATCAGTATAGATTCCAACATAACGCATCTTTTGTTATGCTGGTGGCAACCACCTCCTTAAAACAAAGTTCTTGAATGCTGTTCAGGTTTGCAGTATTCTGAGAGAGGTTCTGGAATGGTGCTCTGGTATGTTCCCCCACAAAAATAGGCCTGAGCAATAAAGTAATGGGGCAAAGGGAATGTTTAGGCATAGACCTCAGTTTGGAAACGATGTCATGGGAAGGTGATGGTAGTGAAGGCTTTATTTTTATTAAGGGAGGAAAATGTATCGGAATAAAACATACGAGAGAACACAATGTTAGAATAACAAGGACTGGTAAAGATAATCTAGTTCAGTTTTTCTCAAATTGTATTCCTGGGAATATTGATCCTACAAAAAAGATGTTCTGAGGTCCAACAAGAAATATGTCACATATCACTTTCTTCTCTTGGTGATTCAAAGTACAGCATGTTAGCATATTAAAACTCTGAGACATCTTGTACTGAAAAAAATCTGCTTAAACGAGTCACTTTCCAAACCTATTTGACCACAGACAGGGAAGCTATTCAGTGTCACACTGGATGTATGGGGTCGGGGTGGGGGGGGGGGGCGGCGAGAGTGTGGGAGCCTGGGCCCCACTCACCGACTAGCGGAAAGGGCATCTTTCCTACCTTGCTCCATCCTTTTGCCAAGCTGTGAGATTGCTGGGCTGTGTTCCTTTGAGGGGTGCTTTTCTTTTTCAATTCCCATAAAGCTGGCCTAGCTGTGGCTGTCCTATGGAACCCCTTTTTGAGTAACACCTATTAACACGTATAGAACTTGTTTATGTTCCGTGGAATACACTTTGGGAAACACTGAATTAATCTATCTAGAGACCTTAAGTGACTTATTTGTGGCCATTTCACAGCAGAACTAGAGCCAGAATTCCTATCTCTAAATACTCTGCTCTGTGCTTTTTAGTATTCTTTATATTCACATTTCTTTTTATTTTTTAATTACTCTGTTGGAATCTATTAGCTCATCACTCTTTAAAAGAGGTGATACTTCTCCGTCTTTAAGCAAGTAGGCTATAAATGGAGACTAACCTATAAAGTAGGCAGTACACCGGCATGCAGACTCCCATTAGATTTTAACTTTAAAACAAAAACTGAAGTTCAGTAACATTTCACTTATCCAAAAGTCACTTACCTGTGTATTTGTTTACTGTCTTCTTCCTGCCACTGGAGTAAGAGTATCCATGGGGGCAGAAACTATGTCCCCAGTGCCTAGTGCCTAGCACAGCGAGTACAATAAGGATCCAATAAATACTTGTTGAACAAATGAATGAGTAATTTACAATGCTCTAGCCATGACTTTGAACTGCATACTTTTGCTTTAGACACAATTGTAACAGCTTAGTTATTTGTTTCTAAGTTTATAACACATTTAGAGTCAATAAAGAAGAAAAGGGGAAGGGCAGCTAAAGGCAGCACAGAGACAACAGAAGTGACAGCTGATATCCTGGCACCAAGGAAAGAAAGGTGCCTACAAGATACAAGGTAAAAACATAGCATACGCCCCCTGGTGAGGGTAATTTGGCACTATCCATCAAACTCATGAATGTACACACCTACATCTAGGAAGTTATCTACAGATAGTCTTGCTCATGAATGAAATAATTTATATTTAAAATGATATATAATATAAAGTTATTCATTGACTTGACGTCTGTAATAGTAAAAGACTAGAAAAATCTAAATGTCCACAAAAAAAACTGGTTAGACAAATTCATGATGACAAATGGAGTGGCTGTAAAAATAAAAAAGTCCAAGGAAGAGTTTTATGATCTAAATGGAAAGTTCCTCAAGTACAGGATGAACACTACAGCACCTATCATCATTTTTGTATGAAAAAAGACATGTATGTAAAATATCTCTGGAAGGACACACAAGAAAGGAGTATTTTGGTTGCCTGTGAGGAGAATGAGGTAGGTGAAAGAGAGATTATTTATGTGTATAAGCATGCCTTTTTTTGTATCTTGCAATTTGTGAAAATATATTATATTCAAAAAAGAATGAATAAAATATAGCAGTATAAAGCATGTGGAGGAAAACAGTCTCCCTTACCACATCAAACCCTGAAGTTATCTATCACAAGACAGATCATTTATATTTATAATTATAATTCTGGTACGTTAAAAAAGTTCATTTCTAATATACATTTTTGTAAAAAGAATACACGACTGTTAAAATTTATAAAATTCTAAAAGTCATATAATCACATTACTGAAAATTTGGAGAATAAAGATCATCAGAGGAAAAAAAATATCCTTAATCTTATCACGGTAAAATAATCACTATTACTTAGGCAAAACATTTCCTTCCTTTATTCCCATCTCTATTGTGAAAAATCATAGCCAACGTCTTAATAAAACCAATCCCGACCACATTTCTTGGTCCTGTGGGGTAATGGAGGAGGAATCAGGAAACCTTAAGTTTAATTACAATTTGTTCTCAGAATCTTCAAATGACTCTGATCAAGTGGTTTTTTTCCACCAGTGAGCTTTTCTCCAGCTCAGCAAGGGCAACAGAGCTTGCCTTGAATGCCTCTCAAGATGTAGAGATAGGAAATGGTTTATGTAACATGGAAAACCCCTAGCTAAATGGAATGTGAATATTCAGGCTAGGATACAAAAAAAAAATTTTCTTTTTTTTTTAAGCACAACTAAGGGGAACTATTTAGGAAGAGTTGGGGCTGTTTGAATTCCTTACCACCTCTTTGTCCTGCTTGATGTTTTCTAATGTGGGCTAGGGGAAGTTATCTTCAAAGAGAATTTCATTAGAAAATGGCTATAGAATTTGAGGATAGGGTTTAGTTGCTTCGTGTAATCTTGGAGCTCAATTCAATCTGCAGGATAACACCAGAAAATAGATGAAATCCTGCTTTAAAAATAATTAGGATTATTAATGCTCCAGAGGGCAGACAAGGAAGTGCTTAAGATGACAGATTTCATTCTGTTCTGCAAAACCATTTTTTCACTCTTTTAAATGGATATTCAAGCCAGTCACGTACTTGCTATTAAGGATGGCAGGCAGATCTAACAGAACGATGTCTGGTCTTGGAAACAGATAGATCTGAATTGATCCTCACAATTAGGAGCATTAAGTTAAATCCTGGTGTCTGAGCAAAGACAGACAGACACTAGACTAAATGGAATATAGTTACTTAATGCCAGTGGGAGATGATCCAGATAAAATCAACCAGCTCTATTCTTGTTTTAAAATCTTCCCTGGCCCACTGAGAACTTGGGAAGGAATGGTCTGACAAAGGAGATTTTCCTCATGTGCAACATGGATGAAGGCAGTGTACCTGGTATCTTCAATTAGCTACCTACCCTCTCAAATCAAATCTAGTTACTTGAATGACTACCACAACAAAACATCCTGCTTTATAGAAAGATTTCAGGTGACAACGATGGCTAAACTGATGGTTTCTGTGGCTTTTAGAGCTCACTGCAAACAGACCCGGATCTCCTCCTCTATGTCATGGCTTCGTAAACCATGCTTGTTTTTCCTTTTTTATCCTTCAGTGCTACCTTTTCTACTTTTGCTCCATAAATTGGTGTGTATTCTGCTGGCAGGTGCTACCAGCCTGAACTCTCAAGGCTCACAGGGCTGAAACTGCCTCACTCATTTGCTCTCTAAGCACCTCTCTTAGCTGTCAAAGCCCTGCTCCAAGTGGATTAATCTAAACCTTCTAAACCAAATTCAACTAGCATTCTTTTCCTCTAAACACATTTTTATCTAATACACACATGGCAAATATATTTATAGCCCATATTCAAAGTGTCAAGTACAAGATACAGAAGAGACAATGATAATTCTGTCTGGTAGAGGGGAAGGAAAGAATCAGGAGAGGAAATGAGGTTTTAAGCTGGGTTTTAGGATTTGCTATGGTGGGTGAGGGCCAGAGGAAGACCAGAGGTGTGAAACAGCATGGCATGACAGAGATCGGGAAGGATGCATGTGATCTTAAGGAAGAGATCTGTGTGGGAGAGGGGTTGTGGATGAAGGGGCTAGGCAGGCAGGTGGGGACTAGGAGATCACAAGAGGTCTTGCATGCCAGGCTCAGAGAATTGTATTTATCACGTGCACAATCATAGTAAAAGCTAATCGTAACTGAGTGCTTATTGTGTGCCAGACTCTGTACTAGGTGCTTTCTGTGAATCATTCGCTTACGCAAACAGCAACCTTATGAAATAGGTAATAGTATCATCTCCATTCTAAAGGTGAAGAAAATAAGACTAAGAGTGCAAAGGTAAGAGTAGGACTTTTTGAAATATACCAAGCAGAGGGGCAAGGCTTAAAGGCAGGAAGCACAATTAGGAGGTGACTGACCTCCTGCATGTGAGTGAAGCTGAGGGTATTGGAGTCCGTATGGTGGACCTGGGGGTGTGGTAGAGAGCAAGACCTTGAGAGCTAAAAGTAAGTGGTTGGTTTTTGCCAACTGCTTAGAGAGGGCAGGTGTGGCAGAGGGAGGAGTCCAGGATGTCTCCTGT
This sequence comes from Indri indri, assembly GCA_004363605.1. Taxonomy (NCBI): domain Eukaryota; kingdom Metazoa; phylum Chordata; class Mammalia; order Primates; family Indriidae; genus Indri; species Indri indri. Next base: position 20,483 of record RJWJ010012026.1, read on the forward strand.
CTGGCAGTGGCGACTGTGGGACCATTCACCAAGGCAGACGATGTGCTCTAGGGGGAACATTTGGTGAGCATGATAAACCCAATTTGGGGCAAATTGAGTTTGAGGTGCCCAGAAGACAGGCTTCATTCTTTCATTCATTCAAGAGACATTCCTGGCCGGGTGCGGTGGCTCATGCCTGTAATCCCAGTACTCTGGGAGGCCAAGGTGGGAGGATTGCTTGAGCTCAGGAGTTCGAGACCAGCCTGACCAAGAGCGAGACCCCGTTTCTACTATAAATAGAAAGAAATTAGCCAAACAACTAAAAATAGAAAAAAATTAGCCAGGCACGGTGCCGTGTGCCTGTAGTCCCAGCTACCCGGGAGGCTGAGGCAGGAGGATTGCTTGAGCCCAGGAGTTTGAGGTTGCTGGGAGCTAGGCTAACACCACGGCACTCTAGCCCAGGCAACAGAGTGAGACTCTGTGTCAAAAAAAAAAAGAGAGACATTCCTGCTCACCTGCTGTGAGTCAGGAGCTCTGCTAAGACACATTGCCTGTGCAGGAGCTCACCTTTATAGAGAAAACAGACAAGCAACTAGCTGTTATACAGATATGATGATAATGACAATAATAACAACTTCCGTTAATTAAGTGTTTATCACAGTCATTTGCTAAGTGCTTTTCTTACATTATTCCAATTTGCACAACTCTTTTAGGTAAATATGTGAATGATGGTAAGAACAAATGCTTATTTGGCACACACTACCAGCTAGGCACAGTTCTAAACACTTCACGTGCATTGACCCATTTAACCAGCAATAACCCTACAAAGTATTATTTTCATTATTAGGAAACTTAAACACAGAGAGACTAAATCACTTGCCCAGGTTAGACAGCTAACATGTGACAAAGTCAAGACTTGAACCCAAGCCGTCTGGGCTCATTTTACAGATTAGAAAACTTAAGCTCAGGGAAATTCAAGTAATTTTCCCCAACAAATCAAGAACCTAATAAGAGGTATAATTTGGACAAATGCTTATTTAACTCCAAGCTCCTCTATTAACCCCTAAATAAGTGCAATTCTCGAGGTGCATGCATGACATGACGGTGGCACGAAGGAGACAGCCAGCAGTGCAGCAGATGGGGAGAGGTAGAGAGCAACAGAGAAGCTTTCACCAAGGAGGATGTGCTTTCATTAGCTCTGGAAGAATAAGCAGGGATTCCTAGATGAATAAAAGTATCTGGAGCACATGTGGAAGGATGGCCACTAAACAAGAGAAGGGGTTCTTCTTTCTCTCAAGATGAGAGGAAAAGCAGTAAGGATAAGTACAAATATAGATAGATTTGTAGATATTCATATTCATATCTTATAACTTCATTTTTCTCCTTGCAGTAGGAGGCAAGGTCATATGCTGAGGAGGACTAGGATGAAACATGTTTTGTAAACAGTGACAATTTGGATGGTTATTGGGTAGAACAGGGGACAAAGTTGACTGAGAAAAGTTTATAAGCCAACTGGCCACTCACAACTGTCAAGTTTGCTGTAGAGTTCAAAGATTCAAGGTAGTGGCAGCTGTAGGGCACTTCCCCCCCTACTTGCTCCCAGGTAACACAGTTACAATGAAAGTAAGTGTCAGACATCTATTAGCCAGGTGACATAAAAACAGTCATAAATACATAGAACAATGAAATATAATAGAGAACCCAAAAACAAATCCACACATTTATAGCCAACTCTTTTTTGATAATAGTGAGAAGAACAGGCAGTCTCTTCAATAAATGGTGCTGGGAAAACTGGATGTCCATATGCAGAAAAATGAAATTGGGCCCCTCTCTCTTACTATATACAAAAATCAAATCAAAATGGATTAAAGGCTTAAATGTAAGACCTAAAACTATGAAACTACTAGAAGAAAACATTGGGGAAACACTTTAGGATGTTGGTCTGGGCAAAGTTTCTTGGGTAAGACCTCAAAAGCACAGGCAACAAAAGCAAAAATAGACAGACGGGATAACTCAAGCTAAAAAGCTTCTGCATAGCAAAGGAAACAATCAACAAAGTGAAGAGACGACCCACAGAATGGGAGCAAATAATTGCAAATTATCCATCCAACAACAGATGAATAACCAGAAAATATAAGCAACTCAATTCAATAACAAAGTAATAATAATAATAATAATCTGATTTAAAAATCTGATTTAAAAAGATCTGAATAGATAATTCTAAAAAAAAAAAACCACAAATGGGCAACAAGTATATGAAAATTGCTCAACATTACTAATCATCATGGAAAGGCAAGTCAAAACCACAGTGAGATATCATCTCACCCCAATTAAAATGGCTATTCTCAAAAAGACAGAAAATAATAGATGCTGTGAGGATGCAGAGAAAGGGGAATGGCTGGACACTGCTAGTAGAATGTAAAGTAGTATAGCCACTGTGGAAAACAGTATGGAGGTTCCTCAAAAAACTAAAAATAGAACCACCATATGATCTAGTAATCCCATTGCTGGACATATATCCAAAAGAAAGGAGATACAGAGTCAACCTATGTGCCCGTCAATGGATAAATGGATAAAGAAAACATGGTGTATATACACAATGAAATATTATTTAGCCATAAAAAAGAACAAAATCCTGTCATTTGCAGCAACATGGATGGAATTGGAGGTCATTATGTTAAATAAGCCAAGCACAGCAAGACAAACATTGCATGTTCTCACTCACGTGGGAGCTAAAACAAATGATCTCATGGAGGTAGTGAGTAGAGAGATGGTTATTACAGGCTGGGAAAGGCAACGGGGAGGAGGGAGGAATGAAGAGAGACTGGTTAATGGGCAAAAACATACAATTAGACAGAAGGAATAAGTTCTAGTGTTTGGCAGCACAGTAGGGCAACTATAGTTAATAATAATTTATTGTACATTTCAAAATAGCTAGGAGAGAAAACTTTGAATGTTCCCAACATAAATGATAAATATTTAAGGCAATGGATAGCCTGATGTAATCATACACATTATATACACATATCGAAATCTCACTTGAACCCCCTAAATCTGTACAGCTATTAGGTATCAATAAAAACCAGCCATACAGCCTGTTTGTATATGAAGCACCTTGCACAGAAGGTTCATTCAAGGCAGATGTCACAATATTCTGGCAGAAGTATCAGAAAAGCTTCTGGTAATATCAAGAGACAGAATTATATTATCTACTACATGTATAAGACCATAACAGAATCCTAAACCTAGAGTACCACTCCAGTGGGGAGTTAGATTCCTGGATTTGCCAAATTCTGCCACCTTGTTTGCACGAGGGTAGAAATACTTGTACGATATAGCAAACCAATTTACATAGCTTGAAGACTACCAGGTTGAAAACTTAAGTTGAGATGTCCATCAAGAATTAAAGCAAAAGCTCTGGATTTCAGTAGCAAAACTGGAACTGGAGATAAAAGTAGGAATCATCAGTACATGAGTTCCGGTAGTTAAACCCAAAGAACGGAGAGCGATAACCCAACAGAAAGAGCATGAAATGAGAAAAAGAAACAAAAGAATGAACCTTAAGGAGCCCCAACATTAAAGGTATAAACAGAGGACAAGAAATCAGAGAAGGTGATTAGAAAAGAAGAGTCAGCAGGAGGAGATGAACTGGGGGTGTGTCATCAAAAAGGCAGTAAAATTCAAGTAGAATGTGGTCCATCTGGTCAAATGTTGTATCCCAGAAAAGTCCAGGAGAATCAGAAACTGCCAAGGGTCAAGAAAATTTGGCAAAACCATGATGGAGAAGGGAGGAGTTAAGACCACGAACAGAGGCAGAAGGAATGAACTTCTGTAAGAGAAGTAATGGTTCTTCTGTGGCTGGAAGGAAGACAACGAGGACACCTGTGGGTGCAGACAAGTTTGTAGGTAGGTGGGCTGACGGAATTAGTTATTGTGTAATCATTCCCTGTGTTCTCTATGAAGTAGAAGATAAAGGCACTTCTCACAGTGACCTGGGCTCTTTAAGATCACAGATGCTGAAATAAAAGAATCTGATGAAAGCCACTGATGTATACGGAAGAGAACTTCCCTAAGCTCCTAACATCACATCTACCTCCCCACTGGCCCCCATCTCCAGACTGCCTTTTCTCTTACTCTGTGCCCCAAGCAATGGCCAAACCCTCCTACTGTCTACATGATTCCATCCTTCTCACTGATTCAACCATATCATTCTAGCAATTCTCTCTCCTGGATAGTTCACATCAGCACACAAAACATGCAGTTATTTTTTCCACTAAAACAAAAAAATCAAACCTAACTTGACCCCACTTCCCTTTGAGTTATTCCTGACCTCTCACCTTCCCTTTATAGCAAAGCTTCTCAAAAGAGTCATCTATTCTTGTCTCTTATTTCTCTCTTCCTATTCTATGTTAAACCCACTCCATTCAGACCTTTGCTCCCACCATTCCATTCAAACTGCTTTCATTAAGGTCACTAATTACCTCCACATTACTAAAGCCAATGGTCAATTCCCAGTGCTCATCTTATTTGACCTATCACCATCTGTCACAACTCATCTGGAAACACTTTCTTCCCATGGCTTGTCAGACACCCTGGGATCCTTCTACCTCACTGCTCACTCCTTCTTGGCCTCCTTTGCTGGTTCCTCCTCGTCTTTCTCCCCTCTTCAGTTGGGGAGTCCCAGGGTTCAGTCTTCCTCTTCTCCTCTATTGACTTGCATTTTTGTAGTTACGAAGCCTGCTATTTATACTTCTTAAATATCCTCGTTGGCCGTTAGCAGTTACTTTGCAAAGCTGTTGGCATATACCTGTGTCTCTCACTTCCTCCTCTTTTTAAAAAACAGCAGACCTGATGAAGGTCTGAGGATGGCTCAGAGCACTGTTTCTTGCTGTGGGACCCCACAGAGAAGTCTTCATAGCTTCTCTCAAGGTTCCAGTTCCAGGAACCTGGATTTGCTAGGAGACTGACCTTCATATGAGTATGAGTACTACTCTACTATAAGAAATACCTTGGATTATACTAATTCTCTCCTTGAAAGATCACTAGCATGCTCATGCATGTATTGTTTTCCCATTTTTATCTTCCCCTAGTGTTGTGATATTAGAGATAAGATCTAATAAAAATTAATGAGAGGCCTTTTTCTCTATCAGAATTCTCTCTTAGCACCTACAGTTAATTACCAAGGTCCAGAAGTAAAAACTGAGATATATATCTTTTTAAATGAGGAAATTAATAGGAGTCATAGTTAAGAAGCCTTTAATCTGTGAGATATAGGAGAAGCATTAGATAAGATCTTACAGCTTTTGTGAGACTACCTAATCAGCTGGCTTCAAATTGTTTTATCATTATTTTTATAATCCACCTGACAACATGTGAACACCTGAATTCCTATGATTAAGCAAACCCAGTTTTTGTACCTACCTTATATTTTGAAGTATCCCAGTTGTGGACGATGCGAGCCGGGATGAGAAAACTGTCGTCCACGTGGCAGGTGCTGCAGTAATACCACCCACTGTAATTGCACACCTTGGCTTTCCCGTTGGAAAGACCTATGGCTCGCTGGCATCCTGTTCAAGGCAAAAGAAAGAGTCTATGATTATTGTACTTTTAATACCACAGAACAAGGTTACACAATGCTCAAGTTAAATGAAGTCTCCAACAACAAAGAAGTTACAGAGAGTGGAATTATATAGATGCGTCCTCTTCTTCCTAATGTGACAACCTCCATCCCTTCACCTCCTGGCAGATTACTGTAAATGTCATTAACAGACCTGCCTCTGGTCTCTTCTGATGCCATCTCTTCTGCATACAGTGGCCAGTGACTGGTCTCTCTATAACCACCTTTGATCTTCTCACTGCCCTGCTAGGGGACTGTATTTCCACCAGGCACTTTGCTGAGGGCTTCCATATAGGATCTTGTCTAACTTGTACAATATTTCAATGAGGAAGATATTATCAATTCTATTTTATAGTTGAAGAACCTAAGATTTCTGTGAAGCTAAGTATCTCATCCGAGGTCACCTAGCCAATAAAAAGCACAGTTCAGATTTGGCTGTAGGCTTATCTGATGCTAAACTGATCCCCAAAACTGATATGTAGCTTTCCTTTGCTTACAAAATCAATATAAGGAGTTTGGCCTTTGATTGGCCCCTTCTCACCTTTCCAATTTTTCCTCTCACTAATCTCCACTGGGAATACAATCTCTTTATTCCAGTCAGGGATCTCTTCTTGATGTTCCCCAAACGACACAGTATGCTCACTCCATCCTCTGTATTTTAAAGTATATCATTCCTCCTTCCACAGCACCCTCTTCTCTGATCTCTACTCCAACACATCTTGCCCATTATTCAAAACTACTGGTTGCCTGCAAGTGATTAATGCCTTTTTCAGATCCAAGAAAGTCCACAATTCTGTGAGCACTATTCTGGTACTGTCAGGGGACCTGGTAATACTCATGGCTCTGCCACAAAGAAGTCATCACTTTTCTTTAGATTGGAGGAACTACCTTCTACTGAGCAGTATAAAAATTCTGTCACAATCCCAAATGGCAAAACCTTGGCAGCCCCAGAACAAGTAGTCAAGAATATACAAACAGGGTCATTATTCTGACATTTCTGGTCTACAGCTTTCATTTTAGAAATCCTTCCATTTCATGGTTAGGTACCAAGAATTATATTGACAAAAGAGATCTGACACTAAGCCTATTTCATGATGTGGGTACAAAAATGGATTACTCTTTCAATAATAATAATATAATGATCATCATCACGCCCCATTTCCATTATAAGGAAGGAACATTTATTTATCAAACTGCCAACCTAAGAAGATTTTGATTCATGTGAAACCCCATGAATGTAAGTATCACAAAACTCAAAAGAACTTTCATTTTCATCACAATAAAATAGCATCAGGAATCAAGCAGTTTCACAGTGCATCCTCCCTGAAGAGGATTAGATCCTATTGTTTTTAAATACAAGAGGTATTGAAAGACAGTAAGTAAACATATTAGTAGTATGCTTCAAGAGCTTGATCCTGTTCCTTCCTGGAATGGCTATTTCTTTACTATTGAGCACAACAAAATCACAAGCTCCTGTCTTTCAGACTGGCTGAGGAATGAGAAATGTGTGAAAGGTAAGGAAGAACCAAACACAAATAGCTTCTGTCTGACAGCGGAGACCCTGGCACAATCACAGGGCTGTGAATGTGGGAACGTGGTTGCTGTTCGCTGCCCTCGCTGACTGCATTACTCATGTGCCATTTAGCACATGCCTCCTTAAATTATCACTCCTTTTTATGGGTGTGTACAGCCAGAAACATGCTATAAACTCCTCAGATCTATTTTTCTATCCTTAGCACTTAGCACAGAGCTTTACACATAGTGGACAATCGATTAATATTTATGTTGAAGGGATGATAAACTGAGTATTGTTTGGCACACATACACTCACTCACATATACAGAGATTTTAATTTTCTATTACTAATCCAAAATTCATCATTTTAACCTGATCACCTGCCTCTCAAAACAAACTATTTTCATTAATATCCCTGTTAAAATGTGTTGCCGTTCTAAGAACTATATATTACACATAAGTTCATATATAAACTGTGGAACAGAATTCAACCAAACTTGATATATCTTAGACACTGGGATATTGCTGTTTCCAAAAATTAGTAGATAGTCAAATTGACTTAACACTAAAATGACACTGAATAGAATTCAAGCTTTTCTAATGATTTAGAAGGTGATCATGATCTTGCAGAAATTCAGGATCATCATTATAGTTTAAATTGTCACCACAGAATACTGAAAAAATTAATTAGGTTATTTTACCTTTTTGGTTGTTTGAATTTTAGATATAACAGACATCAGTAAGCATTTGCTGAATATCTACATATTCTTTAGTAGGTAATATTGGGCTTATCAGTCTATAATTTTAATGATTTTATTCTAACTTTCTGGATGTGACATAGACAATATTAAAATACACAAATATGTATTTTAAGAAAGCATAAAGCCTAAATGTTTATATCAACTGAGCACACAGGTCCAAAGCTCAACATGCTGGGGGTTCAACCATATGAGCCAACTAAATGAGCTAAACATCCTTGCAAATTTGCACAGGTCTCCTGGCTCACAAAAGAGAGAAAGAATGAGAGAACCCCAGCTAGAGTTCATTCAGGGTTTAGTTTAGACAAAAGCAGCAGCACATAAACTCCTACTTCTAGTCCTTGGGTGTCTTTACCTTCATACCGTATTTAGAACCATACTATCCTATTCTGGGTGCTGAAATCACCCTAATGACCCAGAAGTAGGCTTGAACCTGTCTGGATGCTTGAGACTGCATTGGACACACAGCGCACGGGCGAGCGCTAATAGTCCGGAGTCAGGAAGCCTAGGTCTGTTCTTGCCTAGGGCGCACTGTGAGCAGGACCCGTCGAAGGCTCTAGGCCTGCTTCCCCATCAGAAAAAAAGGGGGCTAGCTAGTCTAAATTGGTGGATTGCCAAATTCAGTGAGCATCAGCATTTTCTGAAGATTTCTGTGATAAATGTGGAACCCCCTTCCACCTGAGATGATTTTGATTCTGTAGATCTTGGGTAGGGACCAGGAATCCACATTTCTAATGAGCAACCTCCTCCTCCCTCCCACTCCCCTCACCAGGAACTTTGATGGGTAAAAGCTGAGGATTATTCCCCAATTTCTAGGTGACCCCCAAGGTCCCTCTAAGCTCTGAAGTTCTGATTCTATTCAAGAAAAGTGCAGAGGGTGTGCAGACTGTTCAGTGAAAAGCTCATAATTTGTCACATAGTTTAATCTGTAGGCTTCCAAAATCAACATTTCATGTTTTTAGTCAATTTCTAAAAATTGGCTATGTAGAAACAACCTGAGTTCATTTTACCAGTGTTTTTCCAGAGCATTCTTGTCTCCACTGGGAATATCCTATTCACTTTAGATAGAATTAAAACTTTTAATCCCCAAATCCAACGTATTTGTCTTTGAAAGAACATAGAATGACTGGGAAAGATTAGAGGCTAGTGGCCTGATGTAGACTCATTTTCTAAAAGTCAACATACGCCATTTATTTGAAGAAAGAAACACCCGCTTTTTCAATTAACTGCAAGATTTCCTTTACTATCGTAATAGCAAATCATGGAGTAAAAATGTCTGAAACAATTTCCCACAAAAATACACAATCTGGGATTTTACTTTATCATTATGAGGTTTTCAACAGGGAAAAAAATGTGTTTTCGTAATAATGACTGTTACAAAAACACATTTTTTGGAGGGTGCCAAAGCTGGACTCTGAAAAGTGACATTATAGGGAGAAAAATAGAGCTGCAAAGTAGAGACCAAAAATAATTAATTGAAATAACTAATTAGAGCTTATTTACATATTATATTTTTATGTACTTTCAAACAGACATTTCAACAATGTTTCTAAATTAAAGGGCATTTGTAGTAAGGAACACTCCACATGTTGGATCAAAGAAAATACATTCCTCCCAGTCTCTTTTTGAAACTTTTCAGAGTGTATTCAATTCACAGGAACAAAAAACTATCTCACAAGAGAACCCACTGGCCTTTTTTTTTTTTCATTGCTTCCCACCCCACTTCAAATCGTTAACGAACACATGCTCTGAAGAGCTTAGCTTCCCCTCTGATACACTTTCGGAAACAAATGTCACCATTTAACCAAAATCCTATTTGCTGCATGTACAGTCCATTTTCCAAATGGCCTTTCACTAAATACACCCAAAAGAATCTGTTGCTGGGGGCTGAAGCAGAATTTTGGCATAATTCTCCACAAAAGCACAATCTTTCGTCTAACAAATGTACCTACTGAGCTCAATTGGCTGCAGTGGGGTGTTACTGAAGCTGAGATCTTGAGGATCAGCCAACCACCTTCTTTCTAGTTCATGGCCACCAACTTCAGCCTTCCTTCCCCTGACCAGCAGTTGGAAAACTCGTGGGCATAAGAGGGAAGAAACAAAAGCTGTCGTTGGATCCAGGTAAATCTCTCACTAAGGAAGGAACCCATACAATGCTAAGTCAGCTTTTCTCTAATTTGGTAAGGGAAGTCCGGTATTTTGTATTTGGAAGGTAGAAATGCTCTAAGAAAAGAAGAAGGCAAACAAAAAGAAAGAAGGTGCCTTTGTAAAAGAAAGTAAAAGTGATAGAACGAATTTTCATTTGCTCTATAAAAATAGAAAGGAAAAAAACCTGGCGAGTTTCGTACCCTCTTTTACTATATGCACGGTATGGGGAGTCATGTCCATAGGAACAAGGAAGGGGACTTGCTGTCCCTCCCTCCTTATTTCCCTCCAGTGTCCTGGCCAGGGACAGTGAGCTACAGTCAGCATATGTAAAGCATTGCTTGAAGGCCTGGTCTTTGATCATCTGCCCTTGAGACCAGATTTTCCAAAATGAAGAAAAACACAAATAGGGGTTCAAGGACTTCTTACTTTATAAGAATTAGGGTAAAAAGTCATAAAGAACTTAGCTTTCCTAGCTTACAGTCTATTAGCCTTGGCTCTTAAGTAGTTAACTGTTGAACCTGTACTTTTTAAAATAAAATATCACTTTTGGTATATAACTGAAACTGCTGCCTGGGATTAGCACAAAGTTGGGCACAATGTTTAAATGAAGAATTGTTTGACACAGGGCACAAGCAATTTTTGCAATGTAGCTTTGGAGTCCATTAAAGGAAGTGGAGGCAAAGCAAACTTGAGCTCCAGACTTGCATCCTCCACTGCTGGAGGGGAAAGAGCTGAGATGTGAGACTGACCACATGTGTGGTCTGAAGTTAACATGGGGGAACTGAGGCTATGGAGTCCTGCATAAATGTAGAATGGAAAGGGGGCAAAGGGTGAGGGACACTGACAAAGACCTACTTAGAGATCAGTAGTCCGAAACTCTCCCCATCTCAAGCATGCAAGTTACTTTGTCTCTGGGACAAGGTGGTGAGTCATAAAGCAGGAATCATAAAATCAATTAAGACATTAAGCATTTGGATGGAGAATCAGGCACATGCCATTAAGTGTGCGATTTTGTCTGTTACAAGGCAAATAGTATCCACAAGCATCTCAAATAAGACTAAAGGAACAAAGGGGATCCAGAAACACCAATTGTGTGCCACCTGCAGTTGCTAATGCAGACAGTATGGCATGCCGCTCATCGTCCCTTTGTTGAGTTTATGGCCCCACTTTAGACTGCAGCACTTCAAAATTATTTTCTTCATAAGGTTTTAAGTCCCTTGGTAGTGAATTCTCTTCCCAGGGGACGAAAAATTCAAAGGCTGGGAGGGAACACACATGCTCAAATACAATCCTGAAATGCACTGACCGCTTATTTCCAAAGCTGTACTGAAATTCATTCCTGTTCATCAGAAAAGAATTTTTTTCTCATGGGCTTTATTTTATGTTCATCTACAAATTTTATAGCAGTGAGAGATTATATATGAAAAACTGTCACTCCTTGTTGGCTGAAACTTTGACTCATAAAGTTCTGCTGCACAGTCAGAGGGCTGACACTTGTTAAATAGCATAAATAATACTTGGAAGAAAACTGTTCCTACTGTGGCTGACACATATTTAGGTTAACTTAAGCTGGCACTTGTAGAATGGACTGCAGCTGTTGTTAGGACAGCTATGTCCTTAAGAATCTAACATAAGTAAATAACTCCTCTTGGACAAAATGGATGTACCTAACTAAAGAATTTTCCTTTCAACACAGCAATATGGCAAATATTATGCTTGTAAAGTATTAGCACTGCACCTGGACACAGTCAGTGTTCAACACACATTACATCTAAAGAGACACAGACAGATGAGAAAGAGATTGGGAGCAACAGATATCAACTGTCCATGACAGAGTCCATCTATGAAGTGCAATCATATATTATTTTACTATACTTGCAGAACTAAGGCAACCAAAGAAATGCTACCAATTCAGATTGGAGTTTAATTCATTTAAAATTTAAAGATATCTTATAAGCTGTTAGGTGAGTTTCTTGTTTGGGCAGGGGGGTGTTCTACACTGAATATTTAAATAGCTAAGGCTAAGTCAGCTTCGACTTGTAGGGCCTATGCTGTATTAACAGTACTAAAGGCTCTATATTTAAGTAAGAAATGAAGTAAAAATCACAGGTCAGGTAATTACTGCTGATTGAAAATATAAACTTGCTAAACTCTACAATGTTTATTTAATCTCATGGAATGTTGTTATTAAGATTATAAATTGTGTGAAATAAATTAATAAATACCAAGTAGATTCCAATTCAAATTGAGAAGTGTCAAGATTTATTGGTCTTTCAGGTAAACAATGATTGAGAACCTAAAGTCAATATTTACTTTAAATTTATCTTGAAAGGCAATAAATCTTGATTTTTGCTAAGGCATGTAAGTAAATATGTGCACCATTCTAGAGATTCTGACTGCTTTTCTATCTACTAAATATCTACCTTGAGTTGTAAATATAATGATCTATAACACAGATTTTCACTTCCAAAGACATGATTTGAGTCGTTGGGTTACTTTTAATTTTTCTTATGATAAGATGTTTTAATAGCAGTGCTTATATTAGTGTAAGATAAGAAAAGTTTAATAGTGAGATATTATAAATTCAGCTTCTAGTATATTTAAATAAGTTTAAATTTAGTATTTTTATCCTGTTTTCTTAACAGTCTATGACTAGACTTTCTCATTTACTTCTGTATCTGTCTGTCCTTTCATTTCCCAAAGACTTTCAAGAAAATGGTAAGCAACTTATTATAAAAATGGAAATAAGAAATAGCTAAGTGGATAAACAAACACACAGCGCTTACTATAAGCCAGGCACTGTTATAAGCACTTTATATACATACATACATATGTGTGTATGTGTATATTCATTTAATCCTCATATCAATTCTACGAGGTAGGTATCATCCCCATTTTACAGACGAAGAAACCAAGGCAGAAGGTGATAAAGTAATTCTGTCCAAGGTTGTTCAGCTGCTAAAAAGGCAGGGCCTAATAAAGATAGCAGATGTGGTACTTTGTGAACAACACCATTCAACAATAAAAGTGAATTTCCAAGTAACTATCTCCTTGGAGAGGATATTACAAAAACTGTCCCCTGCAGATGACAAAATGACAAGGGCAGAAAATACGAATCAATTTATATAAAAGAACATAATTTAGCTCATCAATGAATTTAGCCTGGGCCCTCACAAGCATTACCATCACCCTGAATATGGAAGGCAAGGGAGGCCAGACTACAAATCCATAAGGTGGAAAGTAGAAGATAAGAGACGAGCGAAGCAGGAAGCGATCCTTATTAATAGTGGAGATCGAGGAAGGCAGTGTAGACATAGGGGCATTTGAGCTGGGCCTTGAAGAAGAAAAGGGGTTTTAGAAGAGAAACATTCATAAAGGCACACGTCAGAAAAATGGGAGTATGTTTGGAAAACATCATATATTCTAGTTATCCGAGGCTCATTGTAAGTAGAGGGAGATGGGCAAAAGAATAAAGCCAGGACATCAGACTCCTGAATGCTCAGGATGAGGAGTCCTCATTAATCGATAAGATACAGGAACAGCTAGAGTAGTTTGAAGCAGAATATAATAGAAATATGAACTTTGAAAAGATTAGTAAGAAAACAAACTGAAGGAGAGAGAACCGGTTGCTAAGCTATTGCAACAGTCCAAACTTAATTAGGCGGCAGGCTTAGAAACAGGAAGGAAGAAAGAGAAGGAGAAGTATGGGGACAAAATGCAAATGATTTGGCAACTGACTGACGTGGAGGGCATGGGAAGGGACCCCTCAGAGATGCCTGTGACCATTATGTAAGAAACCCATCAACCAGAAGGAGTAGGTGGTTTGGGGGAGAAAATATTGTTTGCTTGGGGCATTCAGTCCAAAAAACAGAGTTCAAAAAATTTGAGCTACTGGATCAACTGATGCCTAAAGCTTGGCTGATTGAGAATATTCCTTTCATTGTACAAATCAGTTTGAATTGGATATTCTGTTACTTTTACTGAAAGCATCTGACATATTTGATATTAAATGATGGTTGGTGAGGGTCTTATTTCCATGACCTACTATTTTTACTTAAATCTACCCCTTTAGATGCGGAAGTCTTAGATTATAAAACATTAGCTGGTATGAAATAACATGTATTTCAACAGAAGACACGTATCACTTTAAAGGTGCGAGGAAAAACTGAGTGAAGAAAAGAAGAGATGGTTAGCAGGCTTTGTTTCTTGATAGCACAGTGGTTCTCAGCCAGGGGAGATTTTGGTCCCAACAGGGAGCATTTGTAAGGTCTGCAGACATTTCTGGTAGTCACAAAAGGGTGGCTCGGGGCAGCTACTGGCATCTAGTGGATGGAGGCCAGAGATGCTGCTAAATGTCCTACAATGCACAGGCCAGCCCTCCACAACAAAGAATTATTTGGCCCAAAATGTCAATAGTGCCACTGTTGGAAAAGCCCTATGACAACAGAAAGAAGACAAAATAAAACATTCGTATACTGATCCTACTTAATCACTTTTCTCTACCAGTGATGGATATGTCATCTATTATGGGGAGGAGGAAAAGCCCTTTCACCAATTCTACTTTCTTACTTAAAGAAAACGGTTCATGCTGCTAAGTTAGTTTAGAGTAAAGTAGTGCCATGAAAGAGAGGCCTCATCCACACTGCACCATTATCTACTAGACTACCTGCTAGTACATCTGCTCCAAGCTCAGGCTCTTTTCTTCACAAATTATTCCTTTTGGTTAAACACTGGCCCAACAAGAGCTCTTATCTGAAAAACAAGTGCAGAAACAGAAAGGGCTCAGCTAAGCTGATTATTTCAGATATGTAAGCTGCTAGTAATGAGACTAATGCTCCTTGTCACAGGTGACCTCTCTCTCTCTATTAGTTCTATCTGAAACACAGGGTACCAGGATTTCTTGTGTGTTCTCCTGCAGTCCCACACAGGGAAGGGAGGCCAGTCTCACTATCCTTGAAACAACATAAATGCTGGGCTGGGCTACTTGGAACTTATATACTGAGAGAGCTTTGGGGGAAGATATCTTATTAAATAGACTATCTTACTGGAATAAGTAAGAACCACCAGTGCCAAGCCACATTAGAAGCTAAAACAAAAGGAAAAATCAGTAACGCTAATCCTATCTATATTTAAACTTTTACATTTTGTTCATCATGATTTTTTTTTCTTTTTTTTTCTTGAGACAGAGTCTCGCCCAGTCTAGTCTGGGCTAGAGTGAGTGCTGTGGTGTCAGCCTAGCTCATAGAAACCTCAATCCTGGGCTCAAGTGATCCTCCTGCCTCAGCCTCCCAAGTAGCTGGGACTACAGGCCCTCACCGCGATGCCCAGCTAATTTTTTGTTTCTATTTTTAGTTGCCCAGCTAATTTTTTTCTATTTTTAGTAGAGACGGGGTCTTGCTCTTGCTCAGGCTGGTCTCGAACTCCTGACCTCAAGTGATCCTCCCATCTCAGCCTCCCAGCAGATTAGGATTACAGGCGTGAGGCACCATACTGGTAATCACGATTTCTTTTTTTTTTTTTTTTTTGAGACAGAGTCTCACTCTGTCGCCCTGGGTAGAGTGCAGTGGTGTCATCCTAACTCAATGCAACCTCCTGGACTTAAGCAATCCTCCTGCCTCAGCCTCCTGAGTAGCTGGGAGTATAGGCATGCATCACCACACCCAGCTAATTTTTCTATTTTTGTAGAGACAGGGTCTTGCTCTTACTCAGGCTGGTCTTGAACTGCTGAGTTCAAGTGATCCTCCCACCTCAGCCTCCCAGAGTGCTAGGATTACGGCCCATTATGGATTTTTTTTTTTTGCATTAATTTTGATTATTTAAAAAAATTACATTAAAATATTATTTATCTTGATTACTGAGGGGTTTGGGGCACCCGTAAATTCTGTGCCCAAATTCTCTCCCTATCCCTTACCCAGCCCTCCACAAAGAGCGCCTCTCTCACCTTACCCTAGTCCAAGTCCTGCTCTGAACACTTTTGCCTCACAGAGAATCCAATGTGTGCCCCAATTATGTTCTTTCTACAGTGATTTTTTTCTGGTATTTAACATACTGTTAAACCACCACTAACTCTGTTTATGATTCCCCGGTTACATCTCTGCTATGATTGCTTCAAAAGATCAATAACCTCTTATTGGCTTAGAAATTCAGATTATCTTTTTGGTTTACCTGAAAAGCAACCTGTCTTTCCTTGCTCTGGTTCTGGAAGGTATGTTTTCTCCTTGCTTGCATTTAGAAGTCTCTTATTACATGAGCCTCATCCAGTTGGTAGCTTCTATCACATACGGTGTCCCACCAGGGTCCCCTCTGACTTCTCTTTCACGTCACTCCCTGTTCTTAATGCCTGCTTCTCTTTCCTTACATTTTTAGAAGAGTCTCACCTCTTTGAACTTTACAACATCTTTAAAACACAAGCTGTCCTCCTCTTTGCAAAAACCTCCAAAAACATCCTGACAGCATTTCTCAGAGTAATTCTACTTGAGCTATTTTAGTAATGACAACAATTTGATAAAATTAAAGTCATGAAAGTGGATCCAAGCAGTACTAGGAACAGTCTCAAAGTGAAAAAGATTACTTTCATCAGCTTCCTTTAAATCCATGCTTGAATTTCTTCATTTTTCACCCCAAACCAAATTCTTTATGTTCTATAAGATTTAGGGACTGCCTTGGTCTACTT
Organism: Indri indri; assembly: GCA_004363605.1. Classification (NCBI taxonomy): domain Eukaryota; kingdom Metazoa; phylum Chordata; class Mammalia; order Primates; family Indriidae; genus Indri; species Indri indri. Next base: position 37,173 of record RJWJ010012026.1, read on the forward strand.
TCTTCCTTTATTATTTTCCCTTGTGCCTTCTTTCCAAGCTTGCCTGTCTCTCTAGAAACACAAGTTTGTGACCACCTCCAAAGGTAATCTTTTAACCCTATGTGCAGTATTTGCAGATAGGCTGCTTATATCAGGTTGTTTAGACTCAGCAGGCAAGACACAAGTAGGCAACTCCTATTCTCTGGTCCTAATCTTGCCATTTGAAAGGAATTCCCTAGAATAATATTCCCAGCTTCTCTCCCCATCCCTTACCCAGCCTTCCTCGCAGATGGAGAAATGAGGTATCTGAGTGCTGAGCCGGGAACAAGGACCCTGGCAGGCTTATGCTGCAGCTTGGCCTTCAGGGAATAGGTTTTCTGTCTGCTGTGGTTGCTGTGGTAAGAGGGCATGGCTATAGGGACTCCAGTTGTGGCCAGGTGAGTAAGTCCATCCACTACATAATAATAAATATGATCTATAAGCTCCATCCTCCTGAGGCTGGGAGGAAAAAGAAGAGGTATTATTCATTAACCCTACAAAACCCCTAAAAGGATGATGGCTTGGACACACTTCACATGATTTCCTTCAAGTGAAGAGGAAAGAGAAAGGCAATTAGAACATACATGTTGGTGAGTGAAAGTTATTGAAAGATGAGGATCATACAGGAAAATCAGGCTGAAGGGGTTGCCTGGAAACCTTCAGCATTATCAGGCACCTTTTACTCAAGTCAAAATTCCCCATCCTGACAACAGATAAGAAACGTCATTTTCCCAAAGGTTTCCCACCTATTGTTAAGCCACAATAAGATTTCTCTTTATCTAAGAGAATATTTGGAGAACCTCCTCCTATTTTCTGGGGAAAAAAATGCTGTGATGTACAGTATTACTGAATTAATATGTCACTTTTGCCTCAGCTGATATTTGGTAACATTTCAGTTGTACAGTCACGACAGTTTAATCTTCCCTCAAAATAAAGTGGCAAAGATGCTGTCCCACAAGACTGTGGCAGGCTGGCCTGAGGCTGCACAATAAATCAGGGGCAGAGCTACAAATAGAAGGCTGAGCTCTTACATTCCTAATTTACTACCCATCCCACTGAGGCTGGATGCCTCCCAGCCCCACATCATGTGTGTCTACTATTTCGTCTGGTCTCTAAAAGTCTGCAGCTCAAGAAAAACATCTTTATCAATGAAGACAGAGAAAGACACTAAGACTTTCAAAATTAGTCTATCCTCTGTGTCAGAGGTACAGGTCGGGTGATTTGAAAGGGAAGTGACTTTCAGCAAGGCTTTTGGTTCAGCCCCACATGATTTACTTTATGGAAAAAATATGAGCAAGATACAACCCTTGGTATATTGATATACACCTGATTAGAATGTGATTTTCAATCCTCTGGAAATTGATACAAGCCCACATATCTTAGGTTTTGGGATTCTAGTTTTCTTCTAGAAGTGGTATATATAGCACACACTAAATTTTTTTTAGTTAAAGGTAATAAATAAAAATAATTTTATTGGTTACTTTTATATCCATTAAAAAAGGAAACACCCTCTATTTTAAACCAAGATTTAAGAGTGGTATGTGAGTTATCTGGGTTAGAGAGCGGGGAATCACAAAGTCACTGGAAACTAGGGAGCTTTTAAAACCCTTGGAATTTCCCCTAAGTTATATAAATATCTTTTTTATTCATGAGCCCCTTAGATCACATCTGAGTTTATGCTAATGGATGACCATAGTGGGCCACCAAATAGCATCAGAATGGGGCGTGGTCACCAGAAAGACCAACGACATGGTCAGAGGGTTGGGATTTTGAGCCAGCTTGACCTCCAGGGAGGGGAAGGGGGCTGGAGATTAAGTTCAGTCACATGGCCAACGATGCAATCCATCTTGCCTACATAATGAAACCCCAATAAAAACTCTGGACATTGAAGCTCAGTAGAGCTTCTTCACTGATGGCCGTATTGACATCATGGGAAGGTGACACACCCTGATTCCACAGGGAGAGGGCACAGAAGCTCTGCATTTGGGGACCTCCCAGACTTCACCCTCTGAGTCTCTTCATTTGGTTGTTCCTGGTTTGTATCCTTTATAATAAAACTGTAATTGTAAGTATAGCACTTTCCTGAGATCATGTGAGTTGTTCTAGCAAATTATCAAACCTGAGGGGGTTGTGGAAACCTCCAAATTTGTAACAAATCAGTCAGAGTGTGGGTGGCCTGGGAACTTCCTGAACTTGTGGCTGGCATCTGAAGTGGGAGCGATCTTGTGGAGGACTGAGCCTTTAATTTGTGGGGTTTGTGCTAACTTTAGGTGGTTAGTGCCACAACTGAATTGCAGTATAGCAATTGGAGTTGAAACAGAATACACATAAACAAGTCAAATGGCCAGGCAAGGTGGCTCACACCTGTAATCCTAGCACTCTCGGAGGCCGAGTGGGAGGATTGCTTGAATTTAGGAGTTCGAGACCAGCCTGAGAAAGAGTAAGACCCCATCTCTACTAAAAATAGGAAAATTAGCTAGGCTTCGTGGTGCACACCTGTAGTCCCAGCTGCTTGGGAGACTGAGGCAGGAGGATCCTTTGAGCCCAGGAGTTCGAGGTTGCAGTAAACTACAATGATGCCACTGCACTCTACCTGGGGTGACAGAGCAAGACTCTGTCTCAACAACACTAACAAAAAAGGGGCCGGGCGCGGTGGCTCACGCCTGTAATCCTAGCACTCTGGGAGGCCGAGGCGGGTTGATCGTTTGAGCTCAGGAGTTCGAGACTAGCCTGAGCAAGAGCGAGACCCCACTCTGCCAAAAATAGAGAAAGGAATTAATTGGACAGCTAAAAATATATAGAAAAAATTAGCTGGACATGGTGGCGTATGCCTGTAGTCCCAGCTACCCAGGAGGCTGAGGCAGGAGGATTGCTTGAGCCCAGGAGTTTGAGGTTGCTGTGAGCTGGGCTGACGCCACGGCACTCAAGCCCGGGCAACAGTGAGACTCTGTCTCAAAAAAAAAAGCAACAAAAAACAAACAAAACAAAAAAAAACAAAAAAGGAAACATAAATATGTCAAATAAACTTTGACAGAACAGTGCCCAGATCAGGGGGTAGCATCTTATGTATGAACATGGTTAAGTAAATTTTAAAATGTTGTATACTTATCCATTACATTAATATAATAAAGGCTCTAAGAGGTCCTAGAGTTAAAATGAAAAAAATTTTTTTAAAGTCCCTGTAAACCCGCAAGATCATAACTGGTTTGCCAAAAGAGTAAGTTTTGGGCCCATCATCAATACCATTTTTAAACAACCGACTAGGAAACAAGTTAACTGTATCTCCAGATGATAAGGATTCCTAGAAAAGATGAGGAAAGCAGGAAACCCAATGGTAGAAGTTGGGAGGGAGTTTCAGGCATTATTAGGGTGGAAGGAATTTAACAGTTCCTAAGTCAATTTGAGAGGTTAGAGAAGGTGTTCTTGAGAAAGTAGCATTTAAGCAGTGACCTGAAGAATGAGTTGGCAGTGGCAACATTCCAAGGAGAGGCAACTGCACACACAAAGGCTCTGAAGTAGGTGGAAAGGAGGTGGTGCCTTTAAGGAACAGAGGGAAGCCAGTGTGGCTGGAATTTAGTGTGTGGGGGAGAAAGCGGCAAGAGGGCGAGAGCTGAAACTGAGGAGGTGGGCAGGGTCACTGTGGGGATTTTGGTCTCCCAAAGAAGTGGGAAGCCACTGGAGGACTGTGAAGAGAAAACTACCAGGGTCAATCTAAAGTTTAATAAGATCACGCTCACTTCAATTGAGACAGGATTTGGGAAAGGTTAGAATAAAAGCAGGAAAACTGGTTAGGAGGCTATTATGGCCATTTAGGTGAAGATGACCCGGCTGGCAGCAAATGAGGGGAGGGAGGTAAAGGCTGTCTCAAAACTCTAACAACTAATATGTATGCTTATCCAGCACAAAATAAAATCTAGGTGTAACATTTGGATGTATTAAAAAGGAAGCCAGAATGTAGGTAAAGGATTTGAACTAACGTCTCCCTTTCTTCATACTCATCACTTGGTAGAACCCTATTGGAACATCACTGAAGTTTCCAGAATGTAAGGAAGACATGGAAACCTGGAGATGTTTTAGCACATGAATACCTCGATGGCTAAAATGGTGAACATAGGTAGAAGAAATAGTTAAAGGAAATGTGCTTATATAACCTAGAGAAAACTGAAGTCTGGCTTGATTCATTCGGTAAAAACATTCTATGGGCTAAACCAGTGGTTTCTCAAACTTTGTATGCATTCAAATCAATTGGAAAGTTTGTTAAAAAGCCCACAGATTCTGCTTTCAACGGGTTATGGGAAGCATCCAGCCACCCTCCCCATACCATACTCATGATTCTAATGCAAACGGTGCTCAAGCCACACTTTGAGAGATCCTGGGGTAGACAGTAGACACACTGGGGCAGGGCGCCTGCCCTCAGTAAAGTGAGACCCAAAGTCACGCCCATGACAGGAGTTCATGGGGCAGGGGGAGGGTCACAAAGGAGAAATGTTCAATTATACTTGGGGCATTACAGTGGGGGGAGGAGAGGAGGGTGGTCAAGAAAGACTTGGAAAAAAAGGCTTTAAGGGTGTAAAAGATTGTTCACACCCAGAAATCTTCAACAAAGTATAATACAGAACTGTGTCCAGAACCATAACCAACATGTTCAGACACCAGCTGTCATCCCTGATCTCAGGGGTTGCTTTGCAGGCTTGCTCTATTTTTCATCTGAAACAAGGAATGGAGTTTCATGCTTTTTATTTTTTATTAATGTTATTTAATTAAAACATTTTCTGTGTTAACATATTTCAAAGTTTAGAGACATACAGGCATACATGTAGGCATATTTCCTACTACAAAATTAACTTTTAGTTTACCTCCAAACCTCAATTTCTGGGACTGTATGTGGCCCATGTTTGTTGAATGAATGTATGATTAGATGAAAATATTAATGCATGAAATAATTTAGTATTGCTATTACTAGATTTCCTTATCCAGAGATGTATTTAAAAATGGCAAGTTTTCTACTTACATATGTTTCTGCCTTCAGGCAATGTAATGGATTTTAGAAAACCTCTCAAGAAGCTCTTACTCTTAGGAGTCCATGAAAAGCTTAGTTTTTCAAGGAATTTAGCTAGAAAATAAGGAGAATCTTGACCTACCAGAGTTTATCCTAATATCACACCTAGACCAGTTTCTCTCCCAGTGGAAGGTCAGTAAATAAAAACTTTTAAGTCAATATGGAGTCCAAGAGTACATTAACACTTTCTTTAGAAGTTAAGCCGGAAATGAACACATGATGAGAACAATGTTAACCAAAAAGGAAGCTACAAAAAGGGACAAGAACTTTCCAGACCAAAGTATAGCAACAAAGACTGGGAGAAATGAACGGCTTAAAAAAAAAAAGACAGCACAGCTATGGCCTATGAAGTTCAGGAAGGTCTATCAAAAGATCTCTATCTTCTGAAATTCAAAATGATTTTATTCTTCTGAAACATATCAAAGACCAACATGTGACTTCTATGATGATAATACCAGGAATAAATCAAAAAAGCAAATTTATATCCTATAAAATCAAACGGCCTACTTATATAAAGTGATCAAATATCTTTGAATTTTAGGATGTGAAATAGTTTAAAACACAAATTATATAACATTCTTCTTCTTCCACAGACTCACATTACTATTTCACTCTGTATTCATATTCTACTTATACATTTATTTTTATTTAAAATTATTTCCTGGACCTAGAAACTTAAGACTACAAAAAACGGTAAAAAGG
>RJWJ010012027.1:0-42989 GCA_004363605.1 Indri indri
GGATTTGTGTGTGAGGAAGACCCATTTGTTACAGGGTCCCAGGTATTAGTAATTAATCCATGCAGATTCAAACGCTGACACCTTTATTCAGCTTTTCATATTCGGAGCATTTGCAGGGCCCAAACTGCCGGCACACACTTTAGATGACTTAACCAGACATAAAATTGAAGGAAGAAAAAAAATGAATTGAGGCCGTGGGTCCCACAGGCACCCCAGGTCCTCTGGTGGATGCGACGGACTTACCACTTGTCGCAGCAAATTCCAGCCACCTCGCTGGCACCGCCCCATGCTGCGAGTTCCCTGTGCACGTTCCCACGGATGAAATTGTTCATTTTCCCCACCCTGCATGTGTGTTTTTAGGGAAACAAGTGCTTGGAAGATAATTTCGTGGAAAAATATAAAATAGATATAATATTCAGTTACTTTTTCTTAGAGGAAGATGAACGATCCAAGGGAGGGATAAATTGCATTTGCTATGAAAATTTGAATTTCAAGAAGTATATTATGTCCTCCAGTGTTCTCAATGAAAAGAAAATTATTTCTTTCTTGGGGAACACACTCTTATGGCATTTTAACTTTTATGACATTTCTGATTTGGGATGATGAGCCTTCTCCACAGAAATGATTCGAACTTCCATTTTTGTGGCATGCGTGTCCTTACAAATTACACCACCAGCAAAGGAGGAGGGAATAGCTTCCTAAAGTCGAGATGGTTTTTCTGCCGAGAAAAGGTTTTTTTTTTTTTTTTTCCCCACGTTTCTGGATAGTGGCTGCTGATAAAGACATATACCAGGGAAATAAATTGCACTTAATCACTAATCACCTGAACATAAGCTAAAAGTGGTATCAATCTTTTCTATGGAAGAAAATAATTTCCCTTCAAAAATAATGAACAAAGATACGTTTTTACCCGGTGCAATTAAGTACGGTTGTAAGATGTATTGAGATACGATTCAGACCATGCCCTGTCGTGACAAGCCCCGAGACACGGGCACACCCAAATGTGTCTTTTAAACATTCAGAGGAAATTCTGAGCCATTGTCTTTTTGAGCACGAAACAATGCTATCCAAGGGGAACTTGAAGCAATGATGTTTATTTAGAATTAGAATCGATTTTCATTTTACATAACACCTTTCATTTTCAAGGCTCCCAAAGTACTTTACAAAGCAATAAGCTAGACAGCAATATTGCCGTAGACAAGTGTAACCGTCATTACGCTTTCTGTAATAGCTCACGGGCTTGGAAATTAGAAATCAGGGGAGAGAGATGGAGAGACGGATAAAGAGGGAGCGAGGGACGAGAAGAGAGACTGGGGACAAGTCAGGAGACTAGGATGGGAGACCTAGAGCAACCCACAGAGGCCAGGAAAGAGAAAAAGACAGCAGGGAACGGAGCTTCTTGCCCGTGCTTTGTCCTGGGACGTGCCTCAGGGATGCCCTCTTTCCATCTCCTGGGCAGCCGGTGACATCTCAGCCTCGCGCCCGAAGGACAAGCACAGGACGGCGTCCCCACTGTGGCAGCATTGTGTCACAGAGATCACAGGGTCAGTCAGCCCGGGACTCACGTCCCATCCCCACGGACCCACTGGGTGGCCCCTGGTGACTTGCTCAACCTCCCCGGGCCTCATTTTCCTCACCTGTAAAATGGGACTCATGAGACCTACACCGAAGACTGGGAGAAGTGAGGCAATACTCTGAAACACACAAGGCAGAAGAGGCATCAGCCAGAAGCAGTTAGACTTTCCCTCCTCACCGCCTCCTCCGTATTACGAACAAGCAGGTCCTGTTGGATTTCCAGGACACAGGAGGGTTTCATCATCCCTGTGTAGCACCTCACGGTTTGCAAAGCCCATGGTCTCATTCGGTGAGACGAAGCCAGCCCGGCCATAACAACAGTGCCACAAAGCACCTGCGATCACCCTCCTTCCAGCCTCTGGACAACCTGGAGAGGTTAGCGTCATTGTCCCCATTTCGTAGAAAAAGAAGTTGAGGCTCAGCGAAGTTGAGGCTGCCAGGACTCACCTGGGCCCCAAAGTTTAAGCCTGGAGTTCTTTCCTGGGCCGGGCTGCCTCCGCCTGGTATGACTGTGTCGACATGCCTCACCGATGCCCCCGAAAATGCCTAAACATTGCAGGAATCGAACAATCCTTTGGAAACCGATTTCACTCGATCTTTCACTACCACCAAAACACGCTTTATGTAAGCAAAGAAAATGTTTTGATTTTACAATTCAGTTTTCACATAAAGGGGCACAAACGCTTCACTACATGGTGCCCAGCAACGGAGAAACTGCTCAGTGAACGTTTGGGATGAATTTTGCATCGGTTCTGCAGCGTGTCTGGCACTCGCACCGACGCATTCACCGAGGGCTTCCTGTGTGTCTGGCACTGTGCTACGTGTTGGGACCCAGAGAAAAATTAAGTGATATGATGGGGTTCTGGAGCTGTCTGGAGAAGGGGGCTCCCACCCACTCTTAGGCATGGGGATCTGAGTTCAGAAAAGCTGTGGAATATTCTAGAGGAAACAATGAGAGTCAAGCAATGGAAGTGGAGAGAAAGGGAAGAATTTGAAAGATATTTAGGAGATAAAAGAGACAGGCATTGCAGACTGCTTGGATGTGAACACTGAGGGAGAGAATGAAAGGAATCCATCCCTCCTCTTCCAAAGGCTTGCTGTCAGTATTGGCTAAAAAATAATATTCATAAAAAGATGCAAATGCCAGTACCCTCCTCATTTCTGAAATTTGGTGAACCTCTGGCTCACTTTTGCCGAGCCAAACCCAGACCACTCTCCCTCTGTCGTAGGGTGAAGAAATTGCTTTGTATGATATATTACTTATTTTAATCAAATACAATTTTTTTCTAATTGTCACCGCGCAGGCAGCCTCACGGGGGCTGCTCTGACTTGTGTACATCCATGACAGGGAAGCGGTAACAGCAGCTGCTTTGCGCCAGCCCGCCCGTGTACGGTACCTCTCCCGCCTTGTCACTCACATCTCCCCTAATTACGGAACATCTGCTTGCTGTGGCCATTAACACTCCGCTACCAGCTTGTCTAGTTTAATACCAATGACTCCTGACCTCCCCCAAGGAAGGCGCTTTCTGTCAAAATTTTCCCCCAAAGAAGCCAATCCTCCATGCAAAATTTGCACTTTTGTTTTTAATGCTACCTTACTAAAGACTTCTGAAAGGAAATGGGTCTGTTGAGGTACCATTCGGAGGGGGCGGAGGGGAAGTCGCGGCAACTGGAAACCTTGTGCCTGCGTTATTTTGTTTTGTTTGGAGTCTTTAAAAATTAAGAATGGAAGTCACTTTAAGGGCTGCATGTGACCCTGAGTGTCCCCTGCTCTCTGCCTCCCCCACCCCGCACCTGTCTTGCACTAGGGGGCGGTATAGACACCGACTCCAGCACTGTCATCCGTAATGATATCTGCCCACCTACATATACCACCATGGAAGATTCCAACTGCCTTTATTATTATTGCAATTATAGGTTCCCGTGGTGGTGCTCATGTTCCCTGGCACCTCCAGAATCCTAAAACTCAGGGAAAAGGGATTCCCCTTCCTCTGGGGGTGAGCTGGATGCAGCCTAATTCCCTGTGAACATCAGATAGTATTTAAAATACTCCACAGCTTCCCTTGATTTCTGATTACAACCTGATCAAAAAGTATAATAGAAACGTGAGGAGAAAATACAGAAACAACATTTCGTTCAAAGCATAATGGATCACACAGCAAACGGTTCCATCCGAGGGCATGTCACAGCCCACACGGTAACTGCGTCGTAGGCAAGGAGATGCAGGATTTTTCTAACTAAAAGGAGCCATGGGAAAGGAGTTAATTTAAAAATCATCCCAAATATGATTTGTGCATTGATAACTTTTTTTAAAAAAAAATTGTTTTGCACGTTAGAGTGTTGCTTTTGCTTCTTGTTTTTGTTGAATGGGAAATCCTCTTTCTTGCAGGAAAAACAGAGTCTGGGATGGCTTCTGCAAATACGTGGCTCAGAAAAGCGGTCAGGGAGCTTACAGTCTTTTGCAGTGCAGTTGGACTTTGCTTCCAAAAGGCAAAAGCATTTGGGTAAGGGAAGCCCGCGCACGGAGCAGGCAGTTCAAATAGGATGCGAGCTCAAGCTCGACCAATTCAAGGGTAAAGTAGGGCAGCCAAGAGCTGGTTTTAATTTTATTTTCCTCTGAAAGAATCAAAAGTGATCATTGACCTAAGCACAAGTAAATTCCAACGAGAGCAAAGTAATTAAGAGGGAATAATAATCTGGAGTGTTGTTATTTTGTCCCAACACATCTAGAAAGCATTCACAGTACTTTGCTGCAGGGAATTTCCTCGGGCATCGCCCTGGTGCCGAGAGGATCGCTTCTCTGGAAACTGAAACAGCCGAGGAGAAATAAAAGAGGGAGAAAGGTTAAGGCATAAATGGGTTAAAAACAATACTGCAGAAGAATACCTGTAAATACATTTTTTAATGTACATTTCCAGTGTACAACATCATCTTAATTGTCGACCTCTCCAAAGCACCTATCGAAGAAAATGTTTTAACAAGGGGGGAGAAATGATCTTGTAATCTCAACAATAAAAGCGTTTCCATCCTTTGTATATGCTGATTTACAAAAAAAGTGCTTTCAAAACAACAAAAGATGGAGCAGTAATTACATAAATCTCTTCATTCTTGATGAAGACACAATGGAGTATGAGCAAATCAATAGTGTTGCTGCTGTAATTCTTGTTTTTATTATGAGCCGAATGCAAACTTGTTAAAATTGAATTCTGCTTCTTGTGTATAAAAAAATTAGGATTTGCACAAATCTGGAGGAAAAGGACACATGTTCTGTAAATGTTTAATTTTTTCTGTGCTACTTAGGAGGCTTATGATAGAGTAGAATCAGATTTAGAAATGAATGTGACACCAATAATATTACGTCGCTGCCTATGTCCCAAAAAATGAGACATGCCACCTTTAGACATCTCATTTTAGTTGCTGTACTGTCGATGTTCGGAATGCCCAGAAATTACCTCCTCAATTTTTAATCCTTCTATTAAATAAACTAAATGTACCCTGAAGTCAAATATCTCCAACTTACTGCCAATAAATTGGCCGTAATGGTTTTTCTCCACAACCTACATTTATAATATTTCCCACTCAAGAATAAGTAATATTGTTGATTTTCCAAAGAACAGGGGAAAATTATTGCATTTAAAAATAATTAATAGATGGGCCTGCATACCTTTGAATTAAATTAAAGGAAAAATATTTCTTTTTTGTAGAGATGATTGCATTCATATCCTGTTTGGTGTGAAAAGTAGATTCCAAAAAGCTTTTAACTAATTTGTTCAATTTGTTTCAAAGCCAACATGAATAGGCTTGGTGCAAATTCAGATTCATTAAAACTTAATTAATATGCATCATTATGCAAATGAGGTTGCAGTTAATGAGTTCTTAAAAGAAGCTTTCTTTAATTAGTTCAGTTTTAATGGCATCATCATTTATCTGACTTGTTTTTAAAGCCACATGACATGCAAAAAGTGACCATCCTCTACAATGTGCTGCCTAATTGCGTTTCATCCTAATTGTTTAATGTTGAAAACTTTGAAAAAGTTTAAAATGTTTTGATATTTAGTTCTATTAAATGGCTTTCACAAACTTTTCCATTCTGGTGAAGATGTTCTTCCTTTCCTTGGCTTTTCTTTTTTTTTTTCCTACAGTTGCTTTTAATTATTATTATTATTTTTTTGATGTAACCATTTTAATCACCTATTTTGATCATATGAATATTATGTCCATGCATATATATTTACACATTGATTAGCCCATCCTTACAGGTACACACGTGAAATTGTGAATATAATTGCTCAACAAGCACACTTTATTGTTATGTGCATACATTAGTGTGGATTATTATACTTACGCACTTGAAAAATTAAAATGAGCCTTTCTTGAGGCCATCTGCTAACTTCAGGAAGCTCGGTAACATGCTTTAACACAAGATTTTAAAATGTAGTAATTCAAAAGAATTACAGCCACTGCTGCTATCACCAGCGTCTACATCAGAGATGCCTGCCTGGGAGATAAGAATGCTTAATAATTATTGAGGAATGTGGAAATCAGAAAGAAAGGGAAAAAGAAGGCAGGCTTAGAACAGAAAAAAAATGCTAACCCAGAAAATGACTTTGGAAGCTTCGGAAATACAATGGGTTTTTAAAACATTTTCAGATTTATGAAATATTGTGCTACACAATTACAATTGTGTTTTGACATGTGGTGCCGAATGTAATTCTTTGGGGGGAAAAAAGGAAGTTCTTTTACACAGGGTCCTAGAGAAGAATGCAGTGTGCCGTGTTACACGCTTTTACACCACTGCCAGGAGTGTTATAACTGAGACAAACTACTTGAGTTTGGAGCTCAAAAATAAATATATCTGCTTTGCATTGGTTTAAGTGAAGTTTTGTGTCTTGGTTCAGCAGAGATTGAGCTGTGCACATGCCACCCTAATTAACAACAACAACAAAAAATGCCGTGCAAGCCTTGCGTTTATCAAGGCACGGGCCAACACTGCATACATTGTACATTTCACATAGGAAAATAAATATCCCAACCTCTTTTTAACACTTAGTCTTTTGAGTACCGCCAAGAATATCCTGATTAAATAATTGGGAAAAATAAATCTCACAGAGCAGCGAGTTGAGAAACCATTATTTGAGGAATCTTACGATGAGGGTGCAGGCTTTAGCTGGGAAGATGGCCTCCTCTCTCCTAAGTCGGCTGGTTGCAACAATGTAATTGGTATCACACCGCCATATGGTGATTGAGATCATATTAATAGAATTACATGAACGACTATTGGGGGAAGTTCTGTTCGCAAATACGGCATCACGTAAAAGTGTGGAGTGAAGCCATGCCATTATGGGATGTTTCTGAGCAAGAGGGATATGACAGACTCTGTCATTCACAGTCAAGGTAAGGACATAACCCAGGTGGTCACCTTGTCTTCATAAAAACAGAAAGTGGCGCAATCTATGTGTAGAAACCATAACCAAGCTAAAGACATTAATTTTTTCTTAGCTTATCAAATGGAACAATGTAATTCTTAAGGGTAGGGGAACTTGTCTTATTTATAACTGTCTCATCAGCATTGAGCAGGGTGCCTTGAATATACAGAAGCTCTCTAAATATTTACTGAATAGATGAGTGAATTCATTGGATTAGGTCAGAATTTACTAATAAATCATTTCTCTAATACGTTACAACAAAAAAAATGTGCATTTATAAAAACAATCACATGGAAAAGGTGTAAATATATTTATGGCTCCTAATCCCACACTGACACCCATAAAGTAAAATTATTCTGTCTCTCTATATAACAAAAATAAGCCTCTCTTTGCCACAGTGCTTTAGAGTTTATAAAACAATTTCCTGTACTAATCTCTTTGTAATTTTCATAACATCCCTTTGAAATGGACAGCAGTATCTTTTTATTTTTTTAAATAAGGGTAAATATCCCACCCCAGGGAGAGAGGGTGTTATTCAGGTTACAGGGACAGAAAGCCCAGGGCCATGCGGGACTGGGAATCCCAACCCCCTGCCCTTGAAGGGGCCTTTCAGCAGGTTAATTTACAGCCAGCAGGAAAGAACACGGGGCTCCCAAAACCCTGTCCAGAAAGGCCATGGGGCGACATCACTGTGTCTGCTCCCAGCGAGGAGTTTTAATAGAAAGGATAAATGATCAGAATCTGCAATGCCAGGAAGCGTTTCAGTTTAAGGCTTTCAGGGATAATATTCAAAATGATGATGCTAGTGGCCATCAATCATAATTATTTTAAAATTCAATAAACATTTAGTGAATACTTCTTTGTGTCAGGGCATCATGCCAGGTGCTGAAGAAGCCTCTCAACGCCGCTATTGGAGGGAGGTGTATTCACGTTTTGAGGCAACCGGAGTTTGGAGAGGGTAAACAATGCACCCCAAGTCCAAGGGCCAGAGCAAGAGCCAGAAAGCACACTTGGATTTGCAAAGGCTGTGCTCTTCTTGCTGTAATCTTTTTACTGTGAACTTCGAGTACGTTACTTAACAGTCGATTGAGTGGACCACATATCCAAATAAGTGGCATCTATTAAGTGTGATACCAGTTCGGCAGGAAGAAAGGCATCCGTGAATTAGAGTGTTCGAAGAAGGCTTTGTAGAGAAAGGGAAAAAATGTATTAGGCTGGGAATAATGAAAACGGTTATGACAAAAACAAGAACCAGTATTTTCCGGGTACTTAACTACTTGCAGGTAGGCACACAAGTGCGGACTCGTCGCATCCTCGCAGCAGTTAAGAGGAAATGCGCTGCCGTTGTCTCAGCCTACAGGTCATGAAAGCAAGTCCCCTGATAGTCAAACAAGCCCGCACATTAGTGACAGAGCAGGGATGGTTTTCCTTTTAGAGATGGGAGAGTTTGGGCTCTCCTGATCCTCTGCCTTCAAAGGTGAAGCATTTTCACTGCTTTTATAATTAAGCGAAATTTGCTTCGCTGTTTGCAAAAACATTCATCTGAGAAGAAAGCGACGTTTTTTTCTCTTTCCCAAAGGCACACATACAAAATTGCAATCACCCTCGGTTGGGGGACAACATGGCTGGTGTTATATGTCCCAAGGCTGAGAATCACAGGGAAATGCCCATACGACTGAGCACTCACAGCAGATTTCAAGATTTGGTATTCACGGAAGACGATCTGTTGGAGAATCTACAGTGGGCATCCACAGAAAACCAAACTGGAACTTGAAGATACAAGGTCAAAACATGCTTTGTGAAGCCTCCGTGGTCACCACAGAAAGAAAACAGGTACAAAACCAAGGAGAGGTGAGAAGCCTCCATCGGTTGCAGGAGAATTACTGTCCCTCTGTATCTGCTCTCTCCACCCAAATCTCTGTGTACCCCTTCAAGCATCCTAACCTCCCGCTCTCCTTTTTTTTAAAGCAGCCATGCTGAGCATGAGCCCCGTGTGGTTGGTACGCTTGGGGACACACAGCCTGCATAACTGGAAGACTGCTCTCAATTACCTCATTTAACTAGCTGCCAGCCCATGTAGATGCTGTCTCCTCACTGCTACTAATACCTGCACTACCAGACCCCTCTGCTCCCGCTACTGTTACTAACCTTAAGGTCTTTGTCCCCTTGTCAGGCCTTCTTGCCTCCCATCTTCAGTTTGAATGCATTCCGAACGCTGTCACCAAAGAACCTATTACCTCTGAGTTTGTCACTACCTCTCTCACCAACATTCAATGGCTCCCCATTGATTTTCAAATAAAATACAATCTTCCCAGCCTGAGTCTCATGACACTTCATGTTTTAGTTCCAAACCATGGATTCAATCTTATTTCTCTCTATTCCTTTTAAGTTATCTCTCAAAACAAATCAAATAACTTCTTCTCCCACTTTCATCTCAATAATATTTGGCTTTCTAATAATCATAAAAATAATATACTGTATATTCATGGTAGATAATGTGTAAAATAGAGAAGAATGAAGAAAAAATAAAAAATCCTACAATCCAAACACCGAGGTATAATCCCACAATGAAATAAATGTCTGTTTATTTTTTTCTATATGTATATATAATAGATTTAATAAATATATATGACAAACCTGAAATCTCTGTGTCAAAATAATTCTATCACCCATTTTTTTCACTAAGCAATATAGTGTAAGTATTTTTTCATATCCTTAAATAGCCATAAAAATGCAAATGGAAGCAGTTATTTTGGACAAAGTACTTAGAACACTGCCTGGCACATAGCAGGTGCTCAATAAACGTTAGAACGTCAGCTCTCCTCATTATTATTAGCTATCATTATCCTCTGAAAACTTGATATTTATTAACTGTATATTTGATGACATAGATATTCAGCAATTAATTTGAAATATTTCTTGCCATTGAATATTTAGGCTGTGCATATTTTATGCTACCATAAACTACCCTGCAGCGAATATCCACATGTATGTATGTATCTGCATGCATGTGTGCATATATGTTTTTGTGTACATATGTGTATCCAGTGGCTGATTATCATCTTGGGATTTTCCTATTACCAATAAATTTTCTTTTTTTTTCCTTGAACTGTTTTGAGTTTATTTGCTGTCACTTGTAACTTAAAGAGTCCTTATCCAAAACACTTGTGCACAGTCTCAAATCTCAAAGGTGAGGGAGATCATCTCTTATGATAAATGACAGACCTCTGGGGTCTTGAGTATGTTAGGGACCCAGAGTCTTGGCCCAGAGCTGGGGTCCCGGGTGGTGAGGCTGGTTGAGGGGAGGGCAGGGCTGCCTCTGGCTGCAGGAGCAGAGTCAGAGGTGCGGCCTTCCCAGGAAGAAAAGAATAGTCCAAAAACCTACGGATGTGGGTAGAAAATCAAAGGGCTTCCCTGGTGGTCAGAGCATATAAGGACCCAGTTTTGGAAGGTAGAGCCCAGAGGCATACGAAACAGCCACCCCGTGTTTGCCTTCCCCTAAGCCCAGGGGTAAGAGTGGAGAAGTATGCTGAGCAGACTTTGACCCCACCAGGAGTTTCTAACACGCCCATCTCATTGCCCCTTGTCTGTCTTATTACCATTTGACTAATTTGATAAATCCATATTGTCAGTCTAAATTCAATTCTTGTTCCCTTGCTTAACAATGAAGTTGAGTTTTCTTGATCTATGCATGTTATCTCTTTGTGTGTCTTCACTGCGGACAGAATTGGCTACTTAATTTGCAGGGCTCACAGCCAAATGAAAGTGTGGACGCTCCTTGTTCAAATCATTAAAGATTTCAAGATGGTGACAGCAAAGTATTGAACCAAGCCCAGAACCTTTCTGAGCACAGCGCCCTGTATGACCGTCTAGGTCACATGTCCATGAAGCTGGCCCTGACTACAGGTTGTATTTCCAAGGTTTGGGCTATTGCTACAGTATTTTAGTGTTCCCTTCTTCTTGATTTGTCTAAGCCCTTGATGTAGCAAGTATATTGATATTTTGTCATGTGTTGCAAAAATACTTTTCCCCCACCCCCAACTCCAGAGCATCTTCTTCCGGATTCCTCTCTTAAGATACCACCTGCTTTCAGTTGCGCATTGTCTGTACTGGAGCACATGGCGCAGCTACCTCACAGAGTGAATTCCTTGCCAGTCACAATGCAGAGACCCGGTATTGTGCATCATCAATCCTGTATGCATGTCTTGCTCTTATTATTTTTATTATTGGTAGCTAACATTTATTGAGCACCTACTATGAGACAGACATTCCTCAAAAAATATATCTGGGCAGACGTGGTTGTGTGTGTCTATAGGCCCAGCTACTCACGAGACTGAGGCAAGAGGATTCCTTGAGACTAGGAGTTTGAGGCTGAAGCAAGCTGTGATCGTGCCTGTGAATAGCCACTGCACTCCAGCCTGGGCAACATAGTGAGACCCTGTTTCTGGAAAAAATAAAGAGAGAGAGAAAAAAAAAGCTGTATCTGCATGGCAACTGGCTTATTTCCAAAGGCTTCCAGGACAGCAGGCAAACCTGGGTGCTGGCCAAAGTTAGGCCCTTATTCTGATCTAACCTGCACTGAGGGTATATCTCATCCTAGTTCTTTCTTGGGCTTGAGTCCTAAGTGCTCAGTAGCTGTTAGCTATAATTATTATTACCATTATCATCATCATCATCATCATTATTTTTGACATTTATGGGACACTTAGCATGAGGCAAGCAAACATTGGCTTATTTAATACAGTCAACAAATACAGAAAGTGGAGACTTTTATTAGCCCCATTGCACAGATGGGAAACTAAGGCTTCAGGACCTAGAGCCTGTAAGTGACAATATTGGGATGTAAACCCAAGCCATCCGTTCCCAGTGTTCTCAAACAACATCACTGTGACTCTGTCTCATCTCCAGAAAGAAAGGAAGCTTCCAATGACTCAGCGTAAAGACGACGAAGGTGATGGATTTAGATTCTGCAGAATGGGAGCGATACAGTAAAGCATCTCCTCTCCCATTGGTTTCGCTGCCTTGGTCTCATTTGGACCCTAAGTGTTGTGTTGAGTGTTTGCTGAATGAAAGGGGTATAGAAGGAATCACAGTGTTTCTTCTCAAAATACAAAGTTCAGACAAGAAGACTTAATCAGTCAACCCACTCACTCACTTATCTACCCATTTATCCGCCCACCCATCTATTTATCCACACATCCATCCGTCCATCCATCCACCCATCTACTTATCCACCCAACCATTTATCCACCCATCCGTCCATTCATCCATCCATCCTTCCATCCAATTTTTTCACTCATTCATCTCATTGCTCATTCATTCCTTCATTGCTTTGTAAAACATGTCTTACATTCCCGCTGTAGCAGAAATTGATTTAGACACCAGGGAAAACGTATAACTAAAATTAACATTTAAACAAATTGAATTCCAGAAATAAAAAGTTCCTGTCAGCTTCTGATATGTATGTTACAACTCTCATTTTGCACGACTCCATCCAGCGAATTAAGACTAATGTGATTTTTAGACACCGCAGCTAAATCAAGTGGAGGAAAAGTTGGCCCAGCCAATCCTTTCATGAAATGACCTCCAAAATGTTACGTATTTCCAAGCCCCCAAACTCACGCTCTCTAGTCCACACGGTAGCTCTTGAGTACCTGTTGTTTAAACCTTGCAGGGTCCTTTATAGAATGACCAACATACTAAAATGTCATTTTCCCCAAATTACTGTCATTTGAAAATGAAATAGACTGGGAATACTCACCAAGTTACGAATCCTTAACATAAAGGACTATAATGTTTTAGATAACATATCACAAAATAAATCAAAATATTTTAAAGATTGTGTCTCTCCTGCTCTTATATTCACTTTGACATACACCAGTATTAAACTGGTTTCTTCTGCTTTAATGAAGGATGTTTAATCAAACACCTCTCATATTTCCTCTCAACAAGAAAATGAGAAAAAAGAGCAAAATGTCGTATCACCTTCTTTTAATTGATATCTCATCCTTTACTTAAATTACATGTCAGAACAGACTGTCAATTTTAAGCGGAATATTGATATTTTATTCTCATCGCTTTTTTTTCCTGTGGAAAGAATAAAACATTAAAACAGTGATTATATATGAATCACATCTTATGCATTGGAGCTACAGTATCATTAGAAAAATAATTGTTACCATTCGTAATATGGTCTTACCAAACAGATCCATTCTAATACTGGAAGCTGTGTTTAATTCAAATCATTCAATGAAACGATTTGTGAAAAAGATACAGAAAGAAATTACTTCCATGAAACTCATTTCCTGCGGTACCTGGGTGACAAGAACAGTCTCCAAAGCCGTCACTGTCTCGATCTACATTGCGTGTTTGCCATGACGGGAAAGGAACGTGCTCACTCAGAAGTTTGAATGAGATTCCTCAAGCCGCTGAGACCCAGGCGAGGGCTAAGAGTGAACGGAAAACAGTCGTAACGAACTTCAGGTCTGGAAGTCATCTCCACTTCCGTGGCCACATAGGAGGAAAGGAAATAGCGAGGAAGAGAAACAGCCCCAATCTTTACCCACAGGGTGGCGTGACTTCCTCCCATTCATTCGTCCGTTCGCTCATTCACTCCTGCAACACGTAACAGGCACCGACAGTGCCAGGCGCTCAGCTGGCGGGTGAAAAGGACATGACCGTCATCCTCGGCGACCTCAAAATCATGTGGGAAAGAAAAGAGTGAATGATGCTACCTGGTTTGCTAGGGCTGCAGTAACAAAGTGCCGCTGACCGAGTGGCTCAAACAGCAGAAATTTATTGTCTCACAATTCTAAAGGCCAGAAGTTTGAGATCAAGGTATCAGCAGGGTCGGAGAACCTGTTTCAGGCCGTCCCCCAGCTTCTGTGGCTACTGGCGGTCTCTGGCATTTCTTGACTTGCAGACGCATCATCGCCCAATCTCTGATTCCATCCTTACATGGCGTTCTCCCCGAGTGCACGCGTCTGTATCCAAATAGCCCCTTTTCATAAGGACACCGGGATGGAGGCCCACCCTAGTGACCTCGTTTTAACTGGATTATCTCTTCAAAGACCCTAAATTCAAATAACATCGCACGCTGAGGTACACAAGGTTTGGACTTCAACCTATAAATTGGTTGGGGCAGGGGAGAGCACAGACACACAATTCAACCTCTAACAGATGCCAATTGTAACGAGACCTTTGAGGCTTTTGTGAAGAAATCCTCTGCTTTAAATACAGGAGTTAAGTGGGACAATTTCATCCAAAATCACCTATTTTTCTTTCAGCTTGACAAACTGGTTAAGGTCATCTGCATGCATAAATACTCAAGGATTGCAAGATAGTTCTAGTGGGAGGGGGAAAGGTGATGAGGAAGAATTTTCACTCATTTCTTACTATAAAACTTCAGTAATTAAAACTGAGGTGCTGAACTAGCAATGGAAGTCAGGTGGGTAGAGCAGAATAGAGGATGTGGAAATTGACCCAAGAGCATGCACGGTGACTTCACCCGTCAGGAAAGCAGCTCCACACCAAGGAAGCAAAAAATGGAGACTCCTCCATGGAGTTGGGAAAGACGCCCCAGTGCCACGCGGAGAGGGTGGCTAGGTTCCCACCGAAGTCTTTACACCAAAATGTATTCCAGTTGGGAAAAATGATGAAAAAAATCAAAACAAAAGGAGAACTTTTTCTTCTTTTTCTTTTCTTTCCTAATCTTCAGGTTGAGAAGACTTTTCCAATCATGTCACTAACAAAAGGGATCACCTTTGAAAAGACTAACAAATTGACTGATTAAAAATTTAAGAAAATACACATCACAAAGGCGACATGCCTAACATACAAACAGCTCTTAAAAATCAATAAGAAAATAAAAACAAACACTTCCCCACAGGGAACTGGTCAAAGAATGAGAACAAAGAAACTAACAAAATAAAGAAAATCAATTAGCCATTAAAAGGATTTTTAAATGGTCACACTAACAACCAAAT
The DNA here is from genome assembly GCA_004363605.1 of Indri indri. Classification (NCBI taxonomy): domain Eukaryota; kingdom Metazoa; phylum Chordata; class Mammalia; order Primates; family Indriidae; genus Indri; species Indri indri. The sequence goes on from RJWJ010012027.1 coordinate 14,987, forward strand.
AAATGCAAATAAAAACAATAGAAATTTTCCTTCCCAACTTTCAGACTGATCAGGTTTAAAAGGACCAGAGAAACTTGTTTTTCGGTGAAGACGCGGAGGCGTGTAGTCAGCTACATGCTTAGAGGGAGGATACCTCAGTAGAACTTACCTGGAAGTCGAAGTGCATCAGTACAAAAGACATCCATATCCTTCTGTGACGAGAAAAGTGGTTTCCGGACATGTATCCTATGGAAAGAAATACAAAATTTGAAAAACTGCACACCAAAGGATGTTAATCATATTGCTGTCGGTCACAGCGAAAAGGTGGAAATAGCCCAGTCGAGAAGAGATGACTCATGAAGTGAATCGTTGCAGCACCTACAGTGGAGTATTAGGCAGCCATTTAAAAGCACACACGTGCACACGCACACACAGATTTGAAAAGATGTCCATGACATTTTATTAGTGAAAAGGGCAGGTACAGAATATTTATTTATGTATTTATTCAACAAATGTTTTCCGGGAACCCATTCACATCTGCCCCCGTGTAGGTGTTAAGGACAACTAACGAAGGGAACTTACCATGGTCAGAGGAGATAGCAATCAAATCTTCATACAGCTATGCAAACTGTGACAAGTGTTATAAAGAGAAAGCAAAAGAAGACATGAACATATTTTTTAAAGCGGGACTTGACGTAGTCAAGTCTCCAGGAAGGCTTCCAGGAAGAGGTGACATTCGAGCTAATGTCTGATGCAAGAGTGAAGGTCACCGGCTGAAAGGGACAAGTGGGGGAGTGATCCTGGCAGAGCAAAGGGACAGCAGGTGCCAAGGCTCTATGAAGGGAGGGAGCAGGCTGCCCTTGAGAAACTGCTAGAAAGGAAATATATCCAGAGCACCAAGGACTGGTGGAAGCAGGCACAGTTGAGAGAGTGGGCTGGGGGCAGTGAGTCGGGGTTAGAAGCAGGGCTGACAGGACCAGATTTATGACTTTGGAAGAGCATTCCAGCTGCGGTGTGCAGAAGGGATTTGAGGGGCAAGAGCGGATGGGAAGCAAGTTAGAAGGCCGCCGCATGGCCAGGTGTGGAAGCCAGGGGCTTGGTCCAAGACTGGAATCCAGGCTGCTGCTGGTGATGTTGGTGGAGAAGAAGAACAGAGGATGGATCCAGGTCATATTTAATAAGCAAACCTACAGGACTTGCTGCAGGGAGGCGGGGGAGAAAGGAGCATCCGGGCTGGCTCCCGGTTCCGGTCTGTCTAACTGGATGGACCAGCACATGCAGCACAACCACACCGTGAACAGTTGTGTATATCGCATGTGTCATACATGCATCCTCACCAAGCTTCCGGAAGTGCCTCAGCTCCACTGGTGAGATTTGGGGTGGGTTTCAATTTCTTGGCTTTTCTGTGTTGTTTACATTTTCACTGTGAGTATTTATCATTTTTATAGAAACAGTAAAGCTATGTTTTTTCCTTAACAAAATTAGGAAAGAGATTAGAAATCAAATGAAACAGAGCAGAGGCGAATGGATATATTTGCTTCAGACAAGAAGAGGATGAGAACGGGGGAGGCGGAGATGAAACTGGCCGGGAAGGAGCAGAGAGAAATAACCGACCCCCTCACGCTGCCTCCTGCGCCCACACATTCTCATCGCTTTCCTATCCCAAAAGCCCACCCCAGACGTTCTAGTAATTTCCATAGGCGATCTGTCCAATCCCTCCCAGAGATCCCAGCGATGTATTTAGACCCTAGCTTTGCATTTGTGATAGTCTGATTTGTACTATATTATGCAAACATTTCCCTCCCTCCTGCACCTCAGCCCTATCCCACCGCAAGGCCCCTGACTGTGGTGGAGGACACAGAAATGTTTTAGAGTCAGAACAACCTGAGTCTGAATCCAAGCTTCTCCTTGTTGAATGACTTGGATCAGCTCCTGCCTCAACCGCTCTGAGCTTGGGTCTCCTCATTACATAACGGGCATCATAGCTATATATAACCTTCCTCAAGGAGGGTTATTTCAAGAATCCAGTAAGAGTTAACACATGCAAAACATTCAGTATAGCAACTGGCATATCATAGTTTGTTTATTGTATGTCTGTTTTTGCTTTTCATCTCTGAGTCCCCAGTATCCAACACAATGCCTTGCATAATGAAGGTAAGCAACAAATGTTTGTTGAATTTAGTTGACTAAAGATTGGATTCAATTGCAAAACCTTTGAAAAAAAATGAAATCCATACTTTTTTTTTTTTATTCAGATTTTATACCTCCTGTCAAAAGACAGATTTATTGCATTTACTCAATAAATGTATAAGCTCCTACTGTGTGTGCTGCAAGGTGATGTGTCAGGGGCACAGAAGGACAAGTGCTGGGCAGCATTCCCCTGAAGCTCCCAATCTGGAGGGGAAGGCAGACATCTGGCTAAATAAATGGCCTCGTGCATTGGCAGTGCCCAAGAGAAGGTTTGGACAGGGCCAGGGGCACTAAGAGGTCTGGGGCTTTGTCTCCCTAAAATCTAAAATCCTGCCCTGACCTGCATCTCCCCAGGACCTCTAGGACCTCATCTCCCACTACCCTGCCCTCTGAGCATGATGTTCCCCCTGCCCACCTAACTCCTTGCTGGTCCTCAAGCACACCAAGCAAGGACTCACCTCAGGGCCTTTGCACCTGCTGTTTCTTCTGCCTGCAGTGCTTCATACCTGCATGCCTCCATTAATTTTATGTACCACAGATGCCCAGAAATTTGGTCAACATAATACTAAATATATTTGTGAGCGTATTTCCAGATGAGATTTTCAGGGGAAAAAAAGTTTAAATCAGTAGACCAAAGTAAAGCAGATGGCCCTTCCTAACGCAGGTGGGCCTCATCCAATCAGTTGAAGGCCTGAATAGAACAAAAAAGGCTGAGTAAGAGGGAGCTCTTCCGGCCAAATTGCTTGAGGTGAGGCATTGGTCTTTGCCAGACTCAGAATGAAACATCAGCTCTTCTCGGGTCTCCAGCCTGCTGGCCTTTGGACTAGAACTACACGCCGTCAGCTCTCCTGGGTCTCTGCCTGGCTCATTGCAGATCTTGGGACTTGGCAGCCTCCATAGTCATGTGAGCCAATTCCTTATAATCTCTCCTTCTCTCTCTCTCTCTCCCTCTCTCTCTCTCTCTACTTGTTCTGCATCTCAAGAGAACCCTGACTAATACACTCCTTCCCTGCACTCAGGACTCTGTGAGATCTTCCCCGCTGAGCCATGTGAAATACCAGCTCCCTCCACATTCCAGCCCTTGCCCTGCTCTTTCCCGTCACACGTGACACAGTCCTTTGTCACATAACACATATACTTGTTTCTCTGCTATTGCCAGCAGTTCTTACTGGAATATCAGCTTCCTGAGAGCAAGGGCTTTGTCGGTTTGGTTCCTTAATATGTCCCCAGTGCATGCAAGCACGCCAGCACACTGCGGACGTTCACGACCATTCGATAAAAGAATGAATGAGGGAGTGAATGAATGAAACGGAGGGTGAGAGCTGAGCCCTGAAACTTCTGTTATCAATGTAGGTCAAAAACGGGGTCCCGAAAGGGATGTCGTTTTCTTCTTGGTCCCACACTTCAGGAAGGAAATAAAGTTGTCGAACAAAGCACATTCCTCAGCAATGAAATGGGTTGTGAGTTTGGGGCTGTTTCTGTTTTCTTTCCTTAGGAAGCTGTAAGGAGAGCCCCGTTTATCTCGTGCTCGGCACTGTGCGGGGCAGGCAGTAAGCAGGAAAGAGGACATTAAGCTGCTGAGTGCTGGCCCTCTCTTCCCCACCCAGGCTTTGCCGGGCCTGCTTAGCATTTCAATCTATATAAATACGCTCACCAATTAACATTACTCTTTAATAGGAAGAAGTTTAGAAGATTTTTTTAGAAGTTTGATTCCGGGGAACATGCTCAGTCACAAAAACCTGACTCTAACGCGTGCGATGGGATGGAAGGCAGTTTGGGGAGTCACTCTCAGCACTTTTACGTCCTATGTCTGTCTTCTAGGAGCCGTAGAGATGGCTGTAAAAGGTGCCTCCTTTGACGGCGTTTAAGGCCTTCCATGATCTAACCATGAACTATCCTGGCCACCTTGGCTTCTATGCCGTCTCTCTGGGCTTTGAGACCTGCCATAGTGATATTCTCAGGCCTTTGGACACACACTTCACTATCATGCCTTTGTGATTTGGCTGGCATGGCCCCCCACTCTCAGGCCACCAGCATTACTTTCAACCCTTCAATATGCATAGCCACACAGAGTCAGCAGTATCGTTCAGTCCTCCAAGTGCCCCAGCATGACTCTGGTGCCCCTGGGACACCACCTGTCCTCTGTTTTGCACAGTAATTTTTTATTTCCTGGTCTCCTCCCTGTATGAGTTGCAGAAGCCTCACCAGCCTGCAGCAGGAACCCCCTTGGCCCAACAAGAGCCCTTGACTCCCACTGGACACACCCACTTCCCCCCAGGTCAGGTGTTCTGGGCGGGGCTTCTCCAGACCTAAGCCAATCAGTGCTCAGCAGTTCCCTGGCCCCAGTGATTGGCTCCAGCATGGACATGTGACCTAGGCCTGTGCAACCAGAGAGAGTCTTGAGACCACTGTAGAAGCTACCAGAAGAGAACCTTGGTGTCTTTGCTTGAAACTGAAAGTGGGGAGGTGGGACCTGTTAGAGTCATGTTGCCACCACCAGGGCAAAAGCAGACCCAGTGCAGAAGCAGCAGAGCCCAGAGAGTGGGCAAGAAACCAGGCCCTGCCTACAACACCCAGTGCCTACATTCAGCCATGCCTGATGTTAGCTCTGTCCTTCAACCTCTCAGTTATGGCGGAGCCACTAACTCCAACGTTCTGCCGCTTGCAACAGAAATTGTCCATTTGCGATGCCTGACATTGCCTCCTCACCCCCTGCACTGCCTTGCCCCACCATGAGATTAGAACCTTCTAAAAGGCAGGCTCTGCAGCCAATTGACCATTGTACCTTCCAGCCATTGAGGACAGCGACTTCGTATACCTAGTAAGTGCTCACTTAGTGCTGCTCGTTGCATGTACTTCATGGAATGAAAAAAATTACTTTTTAATAACACAGCTGTGTTCCCTGGACTGAATCGCCCAAGTTTTTATTTGATGTAATTATGAAATAACACCTTCGACCCATTTAATGTATAAAAAGTTCTGTGTGGGGACATTTGTCTTCATTTAAGTGTTTCTTAGATATTAGCTGTCCTGCTTATGGGAGAAAAATATTCAAGTGCATTAATGTTTTTGTATTGAATATGAGATGAAACTCCTAAAGACTAATTTTCCAGATTACTTATTTTATATTTAGTGCCATTAATTCCACATGTGTGAAAAACATATAATTATACCCACACTATTAGTACTGAATAAAATTCTGTATTATTCAAGTGTAGTAATAGATAAATTGGCACTAGACTCATGTACACAAATGAGGCTTTTGAACTTTAGCATGATTTCAATTATCTCCCTTTAGCTCAGCAAAATGCCTAGGCTCTGCATTTGTTAAATATTTCTCCACCTCTCTCTTTATTCCAGTAAAACACCCCACGTGATAAATTTAATGGACACAGAACTCCATGCAGCTTGTGAAAGTTGTGTGTTCTTTCCAGCAGAAGGATGCCAATAGAAGAGAAATTCCCAAACACTGTTGCAAGGAACATCAGTGCTGTGAGATACTCCTTGATAAAAGAACTGTATAGCCAAATGGTTTTGTTTGTGGTATGTCTGACACCCCTTCCTGAAACTTCATGGGTTACCTTAGCACCTTGAAGGCTTTGAGAAGTCCTGCAGTGAGGGAACCCTTAAAATACTGTTCCAGCCAACATTCCTCATGCTTTCTCGACTACATGGCCCATTAATGTCCATCGACAGTCTTTGAGAGATGTTATCATAACAACTTAATATTAGCTGGACATTGGTCTTGCCTGTACAGAATGTAGGCTCAGGGTTAGTGAGGCATCCTCATCTTTTCTGGTCTTGTTTCTCAGATGAACCAGTGCGTAGTTTTTTTGTTGTTTTGAGAGAGAGTTTAAGGATCCAATGAGGAACCTGTCCAGCCCACCCCATAGAATAGAGTTCTACATTTGTCTTTCTTGTCGCCATGCAAATGGGTAAAGAACTTGTACTGAGCATTGTCTCTGGGCCATTGAATATATTAATGCACAGGTCAGCTGGGCGTTCCCAGCCCCTCACAGGTCGAAGTGAACCTGTTCAAGCTCCACCCGACGATGTCTGCAAAGCCCCAGGAAGGGCAGCTTCTTCCGTGGTGCCGTGTCCACATGCACTGACTCTTTTCACTCTGACGCAAAACTTATTCTTTACATGGTTTTCCATGAAAAACAAAACAAAGCAAAACAAGAAACCAATCGCCCATAGCAGGCACCCATGAGGGTGATGACATGACCAGGTTTGGGTGAGGGAGGAGAGCTCCTGCCAAAGGCCAAATATGTACAAAACACGAGCACTTCCTCACAGCCCTCTGAGCAAGGCGGGCAGCACTAAGGATCACAGAGCGCATGGAAGCTCTGAGAAGGGAAGCTCAGCCTTAGCCGGGGAAGCTAGAAGAGCCTTCTGGAACATGACCTTCATTCAACTCGAGTTGCAATGGAAATGGAGGGTTTAATTATCCCTTAAGGAAAGCAGTTCGAGGAAGAGCACCTGGATGGAAGAAAATGGCCTGGGAAAATAAGCCCTCGTGAGCTTTATTTTCCTCCAAAGAGAAATTCCGGGGATGTTTGCGCAGAGACATCCATGAGTCAGCACTTGGAAAATCTGCTCCAGCCCCATGTCCCTGCTGACTCATTGCACGCTTGCCGACCGGCCTCTCCCCTGCCCTCCCTCCAGCCCTCCCTCCCTTCCCTACCTCTTGCTCAGCAGTTCCCGCCCTGAGAAAACCCCCCAGAGCACTCTGCATGGAGCCTCTAAGACAAGCGATGATGTCGACTCCTCTGTTTCCTTTCCTCTTGCCACTTCCCAAACTTTTCCTCTGTCCTGGCTCTGTGTTTAGTACTCAGTGAAAAAGAGTGATTTAACGATATTCTGGAATGAAAAGGAAGGAATGAACGAACGAAGGGAGGGAGGGAAGAAGGAACCAGACAGGATTAATCCTAAACCAAGAATTTGAAGCCATAGGACACCCCAGAGGTCAAGACGTGGCATTAAGATCCTAAAATTTGCATGGACCCGGTCAGAAGACAAAACAATAAAACTGGATTTTTCCAGAGCATCATCCATTGGCAATTGACCCTAACAACATCATGGAATAGGGGTTGCTTATCCTGAACAAGCATGGAAAATAAAATATATCAGCATTTCTCCATCTCCCTTTTACAGATAAATTTAGATACACGAAAGCTCGACTGAGATATAAAAGTTTATGAAAATCATTCAAAAGCTTTTCATGCATTCGCTTACTGAGGAAATATTTATACGGTGCCAAATATTTGTTCCAAGCACCATAACTCCTCGTAATGTTCTTGTTCATCTTTGTGTCACTCCGGGCATGGTTTGGGACTCTAGGAGAAGGAGGGTCCCATGGCAATCACCGGTAATGATTCTGCGCGTCAAGTGTTACTTTCACTCTACATAACTGGCTTTTCTCTTGAAATAGTACTGCGGAAGATGAGAGATTGCACCTTATTAACACAAACCCCAAAATCTGGGACAATGGTGGGTCAAGGGGCCCCACATATTCTCCCCGAGTCTCCTTTTTCCCTTCAGTGGCGTTCTTACTCTCATTCATATGTACCGCCGCCATGGCCCCAGAGCCCACTGTGTGCTCTGTAACCCAAACATGGATACAAAAAGCTTCTGGAAAGTTCTACCAGAACCGAAACAAGTTAGAAATCACTAAAGCAGAGCAGCAGGAAAATAAACAGAAAACACCAGAAGCATAAATGCAGCCCAGGAGGCAGAGTGCTGCTCTCTGCCCCCCGCCCTCGGCCTCCCATTCCCGCGCCTCTCCTCTCTCGGTTGCAGGGGAAGCTGCGTCCTGGCACCTGCTCGAGCTACTCCGCCTGAGTCTCGCTTCCTGGCTCCACGCCCGGTTTCGTGATCGCGGGGGTCGCGGTACCGGGAATCCACCGCCCGGAGCTGGCATCCTATTTCTGTTCACGGATATATTGGTTTCCTATTGCTGATGCAACGGATTACCACAAAGCAGCTCAGATTTATTATCTGGGAATTCTGGAGGTCAGAGTCCGCTGTGAGTCTTACGGGGCTTAAGGTCACGGTGCCGGCACACTCGCGCTCCTTCTGGTGGCTCTAGGGGAGAGTTCGGTCTTTCTCTCCAGCTGCTCAAGCTGCCTGCCTTCTTGGACTCAAGGCTGCATCACTCCAAGCCCTGCTTCTGTGTCCCACCTCCTTCCCTGACTCTGACCCTCCCGCCCCCCTCTTATGAGGACCCTTGTGATGACATCGCGTCGCCAGGGTAACCCAGGACCCTCTCCCCAGCTCGAGGCCTCGCTCAGCTCAATCGCATCCGCAGACTCCCTTTCCCCACGTGCGGTAGCGTGGTCACAGGTTTTAAGAGTTAGGACAGAGACATCCTGGTGGAGGGGGTCATTGTTCTTCCGACCGCAGCGGACGATGTCTAAGAGGAGGTCTCTTTGTTCCACCGGAAGGCCCTGCTCTTGCTTCCCGCCCTCGGTCGCACACACGGACCTTGTACTGCCTACAGTGGTCTTCTGGCTCCTGCCCAGCGCGTCCCAGAGCTGAACTTCCTGAACCCTTGCACTTGGGTGAAGCCAGGGGACTACTCTGGCCAGTGAGTTGTAAGTAACATAATATGCGTCACTTCCTTGCTGGAGGTCTGAGTTGCCAGTGGAGACCTCCCAGGGCTGCCTTCTGCCCCCTGCCTGGTGCCCACACGAGCAGAGCTCCCCGCAGCCGATGGTAGATATCCAGTGGGGGTCACTCTCCTGAAAAAATACAAGATTTCCAGTTAAATTTGAGTTTCAGATAAACATGTGATTTCAAATATTGCATGGGACATACTCAAACTGAAAAAAAATTCATTGCTTATCTGAAATTCAAATTTAACGGAGCATCCTATTTTCGTTTGCTCCGTCTGGCCGCCCTGAGTGTTGAGGCACTGCGATCTGGGCATTCCTTGTTATCACAGCAGAACCTAACCTTCCTGATTGCTCCCGGCCACTTGCTTAGGTGACTGTCAGAACTGCAGTGATTAACAGCAAGTCATATCACCCTTCCACGAGCAAGGAGTATCCGAGCCTAATTATAAGCCCAAGGATGCATCTTTACCCTCAGCACCCGCCACAGCCTCAACTAGAAACAGACGAGGCAGGTCTGGACGCCTGCAAAGCACTTACCCACGTCTATGTCCAGCCACTAAGGTCTAATGACAATGCTCTTTCCTCACTTTGTGGAAGAAAAAGGGTGATGGGGTGGACATTCTCAGCATTAAGTAATTTTCCCATGATTTTTATTTAAACCTTTGGTGCCCACTACTGCTTGGCAATGCTAGAATCACTTAGAAGATGAAATGTGGTTTAGCACCACATGATATATTTTGTCAGTTTCTGTTTAATATATTAGTATTTCACGGTGTGTGCAAAGAAGCCCTGGAATCGTGTTTTAAATTAGGAAGTGCTTTTATAGCCACTGTGTGACTAGCCCTGATGTGACCACACTTGTTGTAAAATGCGTTTTAAAGCCACCAGAATTGTATCTGACAGCCAACCAATTTAAGTGGATTTGCAGCAATTGCAGCAAAAACAAAGGCAGCAAAGTCGGGGATTTGTACGTGAATGTTAAAGACTGCTGACAGGTGCGTGTTTGGATGTTCACTTACCTGGAACCTGCAGAGATTGGAGAGAAGTCTCCACGCGGGTTCTTACACACACAGCGGAGCCGCGTCGCCCATTTCAAAGATCTCCCCCTTCGAGCCACCTGTGGCAATTTTCATTCGTGATAAACATACCAGTTACTAAAATGTGGGAACATCTGATGCGAAGTGTAGAATTTGTTGAAGATGCAATGCCCAGACAGCGGGCACAGAGGAGCAAACATCACCTTGCAGAACATAGCAGCGCCACGCGGCGCTGCCAGTTGTGTTTTGTTTTGTGTTTTGTCTTGAAGCTGTAAATAGAAAAATCTGGATTGCACAGGCTCCCGCAGTTCCCCACCCCCACCCCCGCCCCGCCCTTCCTGGTCAAGAGCAGACTGTGTCAGGCTAGCACACGGTAGTTCGGCTGACACCTTCCAGGAGACTCAGAAGAGGAAACGATCCCGGATCTAACAAGTGAGGGAAGGTGCAGAGTTGCCAGTTCCCTCTGTTCTTTTTGGAAACTTTCAGCAGATTCTGACATCCAGATGTTGTAGGGAAATGTGGACCTTTAGCAAAGAGATCACACAAGACACTTTAAATCTCTCTACCTCTTCCCTTCCCACGCTGGCCTCGGAAGACTTAAAATGCGACATCACCCCAGAAGCCGAGCTCTGCTACTGCCTGACTCACCTGTCCTGAAGGAGCTTACCATCCGTCCGAAAGGATTAGAGGAACACACGAGAAACAACGGCAGGATGACACCACCCAAAGAGCGTGCCTGATCGGGGGGTGTGTGAGAGAACAGACTCGGCAGACATTTAACCATCAGAGAAATCGATGAGACTGGCACAGGGATACACAGCTTAATGAAAGAGGAAAGGCTTCGTTTGGCCTTGGATGAGGCCAAGGCCTAGCAGAGCAGAGCAGAGAAGGTGTGCCGGGTGAGGGTCCACACGGGCGCCGGGCGGTGGAAGGTAAGCACAGCATCCGCAGTGGGGTGTCCCCTGTCAAAAAGCCAAGGAAAATAGAGTTTTAGAGTTGAAGGAATCATGCTGTCCATGTGTATCAACCTTATTTATAAAAATAGCATCAGCTATTACATGCAGAGACCTACTGTGTGCCAGGCGCCCTGCTAAGTGCTTTGCAGTTTCTTACCTAATTCTTTGCAGTAAATCTGCACAAAAGGTCTTGCTGTTCCCACTGCAGACATCATTTCCATGGTGTCCCAGCTGTGGGGTTTCCGTGCCCTGCTGACCCATGTCTAAGAGCAATAGTCTGTCCTCACGTGGGCAGCAGCTGGTTCTTTTGTTGGATGCCTCTCTGCAGTTAAGTCAATGTTCCGTCTTCATTTGCCCATGGAGCAGGCTGGAAAGGCGAGGGGCTGTGGATTCAGACAGACCTGAGTTTGAATCCCAGCCTTTCTAGCTGTGCAACTTGGGAGAAGTGTTCACGTTTATGTCCTCAGTCTCAATTTCACCATTCTTGAAATTGACTTCCTACCACGTAATCGATAGGTGCTATGACAGTTCAATGAGCTGATGCACGTAGAGACTGGGACATGTAAAAAGTTAGTAATTAATATTTGACTCTTGCATCACTCTATGCAGCTAACCACGATAAATTCAGTCTTCCAGGGACATCTCTTCAAGGCCGACAAAATGACAATAGCCTGCGTCCAGCAGTCTACCAAAAAAGCCCATGACTTATTACTGGTATCCCTCAACTGGCTCTTGGTAATCACCTCTTTTCTTTCCATGTGTCACCAACAGTCTGTTAAATGATTCCTTCCAGAATTTTGCCAGACACTTGAATCGAGTCTACTTGTATGACTTCTTTTAGGAAGTCAGAACATCTGCTCACCTCCAGCCTGCTACGGTATGTTCGCCATGATATTGTCAAGATCAATGTCAAGCACAGCTGTCATTTCCGTTAGTTCCTGGGATGCAAGAGACATGGAACAGAGCATTTTAATCCATCTGTAGTCGGAACTGGATTCCAAGGTAAATCCCACGTGGAGATCCATAATGGTTGACCAGAGCCTTGCTGCCCAAAGTGTGGTCCACGAACCAGCTGCCTTACCATTCCTAGGACCCTAACAGAAAGGCAGAAATGTTCTGGTCCATCCCTTCTCTCCCCTTCCCACCACAATGCCCGCCCCAGACCTACTGATTCAGAATCTGTGTTTTAAAAAGATCCACAGGTGTGAACATTATACATTGAGAAGCACTGAACTAAAGCAATAGTTCTTAGACTTGACTGCACTTTAGAATTAACTGGGGAATTTTCAAAAATTTCCCATGCCTGGCCCCTATCCCTAAAGAATCTGATTTAAGTCACTTGGAGCAGTGCCCAGGTGTGGGTATTTTTTAAATATTCACCCAGTGATTCTAGGGTGCCGTCAGGGTGTGGACCCCCTTCCCCCCAAACCAGAGCTCTTCCATTCAGAAAAGCTTTGCCCCACATAGCAGGGCCACAATGGGCGTGCAGTGGGAGTTCACAAGTAGAGAGAGAAGTGCCCCAGAAACCAAGAACCTAGAGTGGCTTGAATACATCCTCCTAAACAAGCATAAGTTTATACAGTCTCATTACAGTACAGTCACATGCTGTGTTTATAACGACAGAGTTGCCAAAAAATGGGCGTCAGTAAAACAAATCGTATTGTCACAATGGTTATTATTATTGTAACAAAACTTTAACATTTCTTACCCCTCTGCCAATGCAATCACAATGCATAATGCATTTGAGATTACTTCCAGCTGTCTCCTACTCTATGAATGGGGACATTTCTGCACACAGCATTCAGACGCTGTGCACGTTTGTATAATAAGCAGCCATCTTCCCATTCATGGGTAGGGGCTCAAAACCAGGGATGGCCGCTTGGTGGCTGCCACAGATGACCTCAAACTTGGAAGGGGCCCTTCTTCTTTAGCCTGGTAGGTCCGTGCTGTTGGGTGGTAAATAAGGCATGTGCTAAGGAAGAAAAGATCTCAAATCTGAAGACCTCATTTCGAGGTCTTGTTATGCCACCCAGCCCTGGTAAGCTTGGTAAGCTGTGTGTCCTTATCTGTAATGTAGATACACCTGTCCTCACTATGTGAAGTGACTATTGTGAGGTTCAAATCAAACAGTACTTTAAAATCAGTTGGGTAACAGCAGAAAACCCTGCTAATATAAAGAATTGTTACTAAATGGTGTGTTAGTAGTGATGTCAGTGACAATAGAAGTATTACCAACACAAAGAGAGGGAAAAGAAGCTGTCTCCAAAACCCTTATATTTTTTCTATTTTCTTTTTGAAGAGAAGATTGATGGATGGATGGATGGATGGATGGATGAAAGGAAGTATGGATTGATGGATGGATGGATGGATGAAAGGAAGTATGGATTGATGGATGGATGGATGGATGGATGGATTGATGGATGGATGGATGGATGGTTGGGTAGAAGGTGGATGAGTAGATGGATAGACAAGGGAGATGGGTAGATGGATGAGTGGGGAGGGTAAGTGGATGGATAGATGGGTGAATGGGAGGATGAATGAGTAGATGGTTGGGTGGGTGGATGGATGGGTGGTGGGATGATGATTGGGTGAAGAAATGGATGGATGGAGGGAGGGAGGGAGGGTAGGGTTGGATGCAATGCAGCCTCGACATGTAGCCCACCTCCCTGCTTAATATTTGGGCCGTCATATCTCTAAGTTGATCATTCAAATGCCTTCCTGGGTAAGTACCACCAATTTGGTCTGGCCTACAAGGACTTTGTTGTCTGTCCAAAGCCGTCCTTTCCATCCTCTCTGTTGTCTGTCCTCCATGCTGTCCCGCCATCCCACAGCCTGTGCTTTTCCACCGCCGTTGCTTGGCTGTTGCTGTTCTTGGTGCTGAGTGCCGCGTTCCACCCAGGTGCTGAGGCCAGCTCACACAACTGCCGTTTTGAGGCCTTCCCTAGTTCAGTCAGTCCAAAGGAATTCCTCCCTCCTCTGCCATCACGGCACCTATCTGTTTCTGTCCTACAGAACGTACACCTTTCTGCACGAATTTGGGGAGAGGGGAACTAGTATTTATTAAGCATCTCCCTGGACACCCTCGTGTGACCCTAATGACAGCCCTGTTGAGATATGTTACTGTGCTTGCTTTATTAAAGAAGTAACACAGGCTCAAAGAGGTTGGCCACCTTGTGTGAGGTCTATCAGCGGTGGAACTATAATTTTAATCCGGGTCTTCTGACTCCACATCTGACATTCTCTCCACTCTAGGCATCAGGAGTGGTCTGAAGTCCTGGAGGACACTGCCTATTTTGTAGCTGATTTGTCTATAAAATGGAGGTAATTGTAAGAAGGGGCTACAAGTCTTGAGAAGACTAACTGGTCAATAAATGTTATTTATTAGTGTTCACATTACCCTTGTTCATGTCGCATGCCTACCTGCACAACGCCCTTCGTAGGCTAAGCCCCCAGTGGCAGCTAAGCATTATAATTTAGAAATTAAAGTCAAAACCCTTGGATTTGATCCCATTAGGACTACTAGCTGGTCAGTTGATCAAAAAGCCCATTAAAGTAGAAAATCCTATATACCTTAAGACCTTCATTTTAATTTAAAATGTATAACGTACTTTAATTTACCAAACTTTGCTTTTGGATCCATGCCTTTTCTTTGGGTGGGGCGGAGCCCGTGACCTCATTTTCACGGATAACATTTATAATGCAAGCTCCGTGATTTCCAGTCTCGGTTTCTTTCAAGTGAAGCTAGAACATGAGGATTCACGCCAAGTAACCAGTACTCAGAATCCTTCCGTATTTTTCTCATTTTCCCCCCAGCCTTTAGCATTCTCTGATCCACACCTGATTTGACAGCAGCTTCTGCAGTAGCGCTCCTTCTTTTGGAAGACTTCATCTTCAGTTTCATAAAACAACTTTCTTTTCATGCTGTTTCATGGGCTTCCATGAAATATGTAGTATTTAATTAAATCAGCTCATCATAATAATAGGAACACCTGGAGCACAGAGGACCAGGAACAAGCCAAATGACTCCTGACAGGCAGATCACCTGGTGATCTGGGACACGTGTGGGCAGCCCTGGCCAGAGGTGGTCAGCGTACGCAGCTCAGCCCTGGGGTGTTGCCATGAGAACTGAGAGGTGGCAGCTAATCCACAGACTGCGGTGGAGAGCAGATCAGAGAGCATCTCCTATAATAGATTGGGGGGCAGTGGGAATAGCACTGGCTGCACACTTCTTTAACTCCACTAACAAACTGCAGTGTGGACAGCAAAGAGTGGAGGGAGATCTGCTTGGACTTGCTCTGGGTCTGCATCTCCACCCCACCGCTTCCTAACTTTGTGACCTTGAGCAAGCCATTTCCCCTTGGTTAAAATAAAGACGCCACCAGTCTTGCCAAGCAAAAGCTGGGGATTGAGTGGGATGGTACCAAGAAGGCTCTGAGCATAGTATAGGTGTTCCAAAAACAGGAGCTGATGCTACAATTTTAATCCTTGGGGTTTTTGTTATTTCAACTATCGTTAAGTGGGTTGAAATAGATGCCTTAGCTCTCTCCCTCACTCCTGCATTAAGAATTCTCTGAGTACCCTTTTCAAAATTAGCATTTACAAAACCCTCAGATCTTCAAAAACCTGAGACCTACCACTTACCCTGTTTGCACTTGCAAATTGTTTTCCTTTGAATTTGGAAAAAAAAAAAAGCACACGTACACATACACTATTAGGACCTGCTACTATATACAAATGGAAGGTCAAACCCCACCTCACCCTCTCTGGTTTGAGGCAACACATTCCTATTTTAATTGCAAATCCATAAGCCTCTTCTGTGAATTGCATTTGGTTTTTAAAGGAAGAAGAGTGAATAAGTCACGAGATCATTTACAGACGCCACATCACAGAGACACTTTCTAATGCACATAACCGGATAATATGGTAATCAAACCGAATCAGTGGCAAAATGCTTTGAAACCTTAAATAAGATCCAAATCACAATTGGTCTAACATTTATAGTTTATAGAATTTCTTAGCCTAAGTCACATTGAAATGCATTCTCTTTGTTTTTCATTTTGGCAGACACAGGAGTGACTTGGGAGTTATCTTTTAAAAGACGTTCAGTTGTAGCAAGTTGTAATAAAATATGCATAATATGTACTTAATAAAAAGTAATGCCTCTACTATAAATTGCTTCATGGAGATATAGAAACATTATAAACTATAAAATGCATACAAGAAATGGAATGAAACAAAGGTTACCTTTATTGTCAGTTTTTATTTCTGAAATAGTCTAAAATTGAAGATAATGATTACTCATGGAAAAAAAAAAACTTCATCAAATGCAATATCAACATTGTTGGTGGCATTTTCTGACTCATGGGTGGATTTGTGGTCCTGGAGAGGTGCCTAGACATTGTAATTCACAAGAATTATAATTAACACGGAAAAATTACTCATTTATTTACATTCCCATTTGAACACTAGATAAATTATTTGCTAAAAGCCCCTTAATGATCCCAAAGTACATAATTATCTAGTACACTGGTCCCACTTTCAGAGGATAGAAACTATAGCAAAATTGCTTTTTCCCCAAAAAAACTGTTCCCTTACAACTCCTGCTAGACATTTCTTTTATAGTTTTTAAAAGTTATATTGTTTTTTTAATATCAAAATATTTTATGCAAACTATTTCATTTTTTTAAAAATTCCCTCTTGCTCTTGGGAGACTGTATGTGCAATTGTTAAAGATGTGCTGCAGATTGCAATAAATTCTGAAATTAACACTGAATATATTTTCATATTATGTTTACATATGGGTAGGTTTTTTTTAGACTCCCTATCTTTTTTAGATTTATGAGATTCTCTACAATAAGATTTTGTGTGAGTATATTTAAATTTCATATGTGTATATATTTATACACACACAGAGCAAGATTACATACTTGCTTTAATTTCTCCCAATCTTAAAAACTCATAAAATATTTAAGCTGTTTCAGAACCAGAATAGAAATGCCTCAAACTGTTGTTTAAAATTATATCCAACCTTCATCCACCCATGCTAATGAACGGGGCAGCGTGGGAGGGTTATGGGGCAAAGGTCACCAACCCGGGGCAGCTCAATGGTTGACCTCGCTCCTTGCCCACCCCCGCCCCTCCCCCTCCTCTGACCTTAACTACAGCTGCTTAGAAAGTGACTCATTGGTCTCTTTCCGCATCGCCTGTCATCCCACTGATGAGACCTGCAGTCAGGGATAAAATGATCAAAGGGCCAGTAGAACGAATAATGTGTAAACTGTGGCAAACGGCTAGGGGTCAGTTGATTTAAAGGCTTCATTCATTCATTCAACAAGTATTTATTGAGAACTTAGTATGTGGGATGCATTGGCTCGTGGTTGGGGCTACGACGATGAACAAGTTGAACATTTTCCCTGTTTGTACGGAGTCTACCGTACAGGAGAGGAGGCAGGTGCAAAAATACGTAACTGCAGAATCAGTAACAGCCCTGAAAGGCCACATGAGGAAAAACATGAGATGGAATGGAAGTTATACCTGGAGGTCCTACCCTGGTCTGTGGTGGGGGTTGGGTGGTCAGGGACCATCACCCCACAGGAAGCAACCGTTATGCTGAAGAGAGCAGGTCTCGGTGGGAATAGAGGCGTCCGGACAAGAGCAGTAGCAGGTCGTGTGAAGGTCGTGGGGAAAGAAGAGCTCAGGACATCAAAGAAGAGACCAGCAGCCAGTGTGCCTGGTGCACAGACAGCCGCGGGCTGGGGGCTGAGCGAGGGCTGTAAAGCCAAGCTGGAGTTTGGACTCCATCCTGGTTGCCATTGAGGGGCCGAAGTAGAGCGGACCTCGTCCATGTGGACACGGCTGCACCTATGCATTTCAGAGCTTGCTTAGCCTGCTGCATGAAGAGCAAACATTGACCTCTAGGCCACTGGAACATTCCAGATGACAGATGATGGTAGCCTGGACCAGAGTGAAGGCACTGAAGCCCAGGCACGGCGGAGAGAGTCAGGAAGAACCCACGGCTCTAGAAACAGCCACTTGGGTATACATCAGCATCAGCGGCTTATACCACGGAAAAGGTTACAGAGCAAAATGCAGGTACGACGTGCAAGCCTCATCTTCCACATCGCATACGCTGCCGCCTGAACTGTCCCCACAGAATTTATATGTTGAAGCCCTAATCCCCAGGGCCTCAGAATGGGACTGTATTTAGAGACAGGTCCTTTTAAGAGGTAATTAAGTTAAAATGAGGTCCTTAGGATGGACGCTAATCCAATCTTCCCTATAAGAAGAGGAAAGCTGGACACAGAGCGACACCAGGGGCACGTGCACAGAGGGACAGCCATGGGAAGGGGCAGCAAGAGGGTGGCCGTCTGTGAGCCAGGAGAGGGGTCTCAGGGGAAATAGCCCTGCCGGCACCCTGGGCGTGGACATTTAGCCTCCAGAGCTGTGAGCAGATAGATGCCTCCTGTTTACACCACCCAGCCTGGGGTATTTTGTTACGGCAGCCCGAGCAAGCAAATGCACACGACATCCAAACAGCCTCGTCAGAGTGAGACTCAAAGTACAAAATAAGCAGCTGTGACGGGCACTTTCCACGTTGGCGCACACCTGGAAGAATGGATCACCTGCTCGCTGTGACGGCATCCTGTCAGAAATAAACAGCCGGGATTTCTTTGGTGACCACTGATAAAGTTATAAAGGTGTCCTGGTCACTGAATTAGAGAGAAACTTTTCTAGCATTGTTATCGATAAAATACTAATCAAATACAGGAAGGCTTGGCGTGGCCCCAGACATCACGGAACAGTCGAAGGTGATGTAGAAAATCTTCTGGCAGGGACGTTTTACAGATACGCTCGCTGGGCTGAAAAACATAGGATGGTGCCACCTGCCAGCAATCTGTGTCGTGGACACGAATCGATACAAAAGTATGTTCTTTCTTTATATCCTTAGTCTGTAAGCTTTTTTCTATTTAATTGTTTTTTACTTCTCAAACATTTTTGTTACAAACTAAAATACAAACACACACATTAGCCTAGGCCTGCCCAGGGTCAGGATCACCAGTGTCACTGTCTGCCACCTCCACATCCTGTCCCACTGGAAGGTCCCCAGGGACAGTAATACACGCGAGGCTGTCATCTCCAGTGATAACGATGCCTCCTCTGGGTACCTCCTGAGGGACCTGCCTGAGGCTGTTTTACAGTTAACCTTTTTTTTAATAAACAGAAGGAATACACTCTAACAATAAAAAGTATAGTGTGATAAATACCTAAACCAGGAACATAGTCACTTATTATCATTATGAAGTATTACATACAGTACATAATTGTATACACTATACTTTTATATGAAGGCAGTGCAGTAGGTTTGTTTACACCGGCCTCACCAGGACCGTGAGTGACTCGTGGCCCTGCAACATCACCATGGCTACAACATCACTATGCAATGGGAATTCTTCAGCTCTGTTAGAATCTCATGGGACCAACGCCATATATGAGGCCTGTCATCACCCAAGACATGGTTACGTGGTGCATGCCTATATTTGTTTATGGTTGTTTCTCTAGGTGAAATCTACATAAAATGTAATGAATAAACCTTTTTAAATGTTTTAAAAAGCTTTATTGACATGTAATTAACACACACTTTGACAAGTCTCAATACGCAGTGCACACGCACTCGTGAGACCACCGCACTCCAGACAATGGACGACTCATCACCCCAAAGTCCCCCCATGTCCCCTTGTGACCCTCCCTTCCCACCCTCCCCAGGCAACCATGGATCTGCTTTTTGTCACTATAGATTAGTTTTTATTTTCTGGAATTTTATATAAATGGAATGATAGGGTTTGCATTCTTGTTTTACTTGTTATTTTTTTCATTCAGCATAATTATTTTGAAATTCATCCAAATCATGCATACTTTACTTATTTTATTGCCGGATAGTATCCATTGCACAGATAAGGCACAGTTTTTCACTTGTTGATAGACATCCACGGTATTTCCAGTTTGGGGTTATTACACGTAAAGTCACTGTGAGCATTCACGTACAAGTCTTTAGATGGGCATGTGCTGTCTTTCCTCGTGGGCAAATACCTAGAAGTAGAATGACTGAATCATACAGTAGGGGAATGTTTAACTTTTTAAGAAACTGCCAAACTTTTCTTAAGTGGTTGCGCCACTTTACTCTCCTACCCGAAGTGTGTGTGAGATCTGGTTGCTCCACATCCTTCATACCATTTAATTATTATCAATCTTTTAATTTTCAGCTACTCTAATAGGTATGTTGTGGTATCTCATTTTGGCTTTAATTTGCATTTCCCTAATGACTAATGGTGGTCAATATCTTTTCATGTGTTCATTTGCCATCTGTTTATCTTCTTTGGTGAGGTGTCTGTTCAAATCTGTCGTTTGTTTTTTATTGGGTTTTTTGCTTCCTTATTGTTGAGTTTTGAGAGTTCTTTGTATATTCTGAACACAAATCCTTTATCAGATGATTCGAAAATAGTTTCTCGCAGACCGTGTCTTGTCTTTTCGTTTTCTTAATAGTATCTTTTAAGGGGCACAATATTTGAATTTTGATTAATTTATTAATTTGGTTTTTTAGGAATCATGCTTTTGTTATTGTACCTAAGAAATATTTGCCTAATCCAAGGTCACAAATGTTTTCTTCTAGACATTTTATACAGTTTTAGGTTTTATATTTAGCTATGTGATCCAATTTGAGTTAATTTTTGTTATGGTACAAGGTATGGATTGAAGATTAAAGTCCTTTTTTTGTGTATATGCACATGGATACCCAATTATTCCAGCATTAAACTTCCTGGTCTGTGTTGCTCCATTGATATGTGTATTATAATTTCTTTATAGCTTTATAGACAAGGTAGCTTTATAAGTCTTGAGATCAGCTAGTGTTTCCGACCAGCTTTATTCTTCTTTTCCAATGTTGTTTTGGCTATTCTGGGTCATTTCCACTTCCATGTAAATTTTGGAATAAACTTATCAATTTCCACAAATAAGCCTGCTAATATTTTGATTTTTATGAAATCTGTAGACCAGTCTGGGATTCTTAATAACAATGAGCATTCCAAATTAGTTGTTTAGACCATTTACATTTAGATCATCAACGTGATTGATGTGGTTCAGTTTCAGCTGGTAATATTGCTACTAACTTTTTAATTGTCCTTCTATGTTTCCTGTTCCTCTTTTTCTGTCTTCTTTTGGATTAATTGAATTTTTATAATTCTATTGAGTCTCTTTGCCTATTAGCCTATTAGTGATACAATGCTTTGATTTTTACATTTTACTTTGGCATTCATACATTTTATTTTCATGCATGTCACCAGCACCACACTATATTGCTCGTATTTTTGTCAAGCATTCAATTGTCTTTCTAAAAAATATTAAATGATAAGAAAAATATATATTGATCTATGTAAATAAATAAGCGCCCACAATTTCCCATGTTTTTTATTCCTCTGTGTAGCTCCAGACTTCCATCTCTTCCCACCCCTCTCTTCTCTCCTTTGGAGATTCCAATTACCCACACAGTAGGCTACTCCGAGTCATCACACAGCTCACTGGTGCTTTGTTCATCTTTAAAAAATGCTTTTTTCTCTTTGTGTTTCATTTTAGATAATTTCTATTGGTATGTCTTCAAGTTCATTACCGATTTTTCCTAAACATAGGCATTAAATCTTACCCATTAATCCCATCCAGAGTATTTTTTTATTTCAGAATATTATGAGGGTACAAATATTTTGTTTACATGAATGGCTTTTGTACAGTTTGAGCCAAAGTTATAAGTGTATTCATCACTCAGATAGTGTGCATTGTATCTGTTACGAGTGAATTTACCCATCCCCTCCTCCCCTCTCCCGCCTGCTCGAATTCCCTTGAATTTTACTACCATATGTACACATGAGTGTTGATCAATTAGTTCCAATACATGTGGTGCTTGTTTTTCCATTCTTGCAATATTTCACTTAGGAGGATAGTCTCCAGTTCCATCCAGTTTGCTACAAAAGGTATGAGTTCACCATTTTTTTTTTATGGTTGAGTAATATCCCATGGTATACATATACCACATTTAATTATCCACTTATGTATTGATGGGGACTAGTACTATTTCCACATCTTTGTGATTGTGAATTGTGCTCTTATGAACATTTGAGTGCAAGTGTCTTTTTTGTAAACTGTCTTTTTTTCCTTTAGGTATATACTCAGTAGTGGGATTTGGGGGTCAAATGGTAGGTCTACTTTTAGTTCTTTGAACTATCTCAATACTGTTTTCCATAGGGGCTGTACTAGTTTGCAGTCACACCAACAGTGTGTAAGTGTTCTTTTCTCTCTGCCTCCACACCAGCATCTGTTGTTTTGGGACTTTTTGATAAAAGCCATTCTCACTGGAGAGATATCTCATTGGAGTTAGTTGATATCTCATTGTGGTTTTGATTTGCATTTCTCTGACGGTTAGAGACGTTGAATATTTTTTCATATATTTGTTGGCTATTAGTCTGTCTTCTTTTGGAAAGCTTCTGTTCATGTCTTTTGCCCACTTTTTGATGGGGTTGTTTGATGTTTTCTTGCTGATTTGCTTGAGTTCTTTGTAGATTCTCATTATTAGCCCTTTATCAGATGTGTAGCATGCAAATATTTTCTCCCATTCTGTAGGTTATCTATTTGCTCTATTGATTATTTCCTTGGCTGTGCAGAAGCTTTTAAATTTAATCAGGTCCCATTTGTTCATTTTTGTTGTTGCTGTGATTGCCCTTGGGGTCTTCTTCATAAATTCTTTGCCTAGGACAATATCTATGAGTTTTTCCAAACTTTTCTTCCAGAGTTCTTATAGTTTCATGCCTTAGGTTTAAGTCTGTTAACTATCGTGAATTAATTTTTGTAAGAGGTGAAAGGTGCGAACGCTGTTTCAGCCTTCTCCATGTGGCTATCCAATTTTCCCAGCACCATTTATTGAATAGGGATTTTTTTCTCCAGTGTATATGTTTTTGTCTACTTTGTCAAAGATCAGACAGCAATATGAGAATGGTTTTACATCTAGGTTCTCTGTTCTGATGCATTGGTCTATGTCTCTGTTCTTGTGCCAATACCATGCTGTTTTGGTTACTATACTCTGTAGTGTAGCTTGAACTCTGGTAAGGAGATGCCTCCCAATTTGTTCTTTTTGTTTAAGGTTGCTTTGGCTATTTGAGGTCTTTTCTGGTTCCATATGAAACATAGAATTATGTTTTCTAGATCTGCCAAACATGACATTGGTATTTTAATGGAGATTGCATTGAATCTGTAGATCACTTTGGGTACTATAGACATTTTAACAATGTTGATTCTGCCTATCCATGAGCATGGTATGCTCAAGGTGCTTGTGAGTATGAATCAGCTGCTCCCTCTTTGCTTGAGTTAGAAGGTGCTATGTTTAGCTGTCATTGATTGATGTTTGCATGGAAGAGCCAGCTGCTGAGATGGTCTTTTGTGCCCATGGTAAGCTCTGGTTCCCCAGGTGGGGCAAGCTTTAGAAGGGACCCTGTAGCTCCCAGAGGTTTGTTTGTTTTCTACTCTCCCTGGGGTAGGGGGAGGAGCAACACAAATTGTGGCTGGATTGCAAGAGACAGAGAGGCTTTGCAAGGCCTTGGCAGTCTCAGAGTTTGCTTATCCAGCCACAAGGGAGCCACTGGTATAAAGTTCAGGGCAATCTCTCTAAGCCGGGTACACTGTTCCCGAGCGAGGGTCCTAATTGCTTGAGAGCTAAAGCCTTGGGCCAGGCTCTTTCCTCTCTTGTCCACTAGCTCAATTTCTCTGCAGAATGAGGTGGGCATTCTCCCTATTTGCTCCCTGTAACTCCACAGCACGCTCCCATCAGATCAATTTGTGTGAGTTCCCTCACTGCCCGAGACTGACTCTCGAACTACCCCTCAGTCCATGTGTCTGACCCACTGGAGTGTGTCTCTGTGGGACACTGGTGAGTGGGGGACTCCCCACCTGTGCATGCTTGTTCCACCACAAGACCCCAAGGGGAGAGAGGTGGGCCTATCTGTCTGCAGGAGCCTCTGCCAGGGGCATGCTCCTGCCTGGGAAAAGTGGCCATTCATGAGTTTCTTGGCTCAGGCTGCACTCCCTACTGTAGTGAGTGGGGGGAGTGGCGAAGGCATTCGGTTGTCATGGGAACCAGGAACTATGCTAATTTAATTCACTCTGAATGCCACACCCCTATCTAATATGGTGGTTCTCCAGCAGGGCGGGAGATGGGCATCCTCACAGATCCCCTTCCTCAGCGCTCCTCCACACTCTCTTGTTAAATATGTCTATGAGGGTTTCCTCCCTAAGCATGTCTGGGACCAAGATCTCTCCCCTGCATCTCCCTGCACTGCTCTTGTGTCTGGCGGGGAACCAATTCTGGCCCACCTATCTATGCTGCTAGCATGTGATCTCACAAAATGCCTGTGGGCAGGAAGCTTACAAATCATAGCAGCCCTGCTCTCAGGGGTGGGCTCTGCCCGTGGAGATGCAGCCATTTGTGTGCTACTCTGTTCAGAGTATTTTTGCCATTGCAAATGGTGGTTAGGGGCCGCAGCTACCAGCTGGCCCTAGAGGTAAAATTACTCTCTAATGTTGAGACTGGAGGGGGTACAGAGGAGGAAGTGCCCAGGTGTAAGATAGCTGGCACTCCAATCTGTCTTGGCACTCTCTTAAAAGTGTCCCTTTTGAACACCCAAATTCCTGTTGATTGCTGGTTCACCCCGCTATTCCTATTTAGCTGCTGTGCCTGGACTCGTGGATGGTGGCAGCACCTTCAAAGTGTTTTATGTCCCGATGTTCTCTGATGGTACCTATGTGGGGAGGGGAAGCCCCCCCCCTTATCTTTTCACTGGGCTCTGAGCCTGTCTAGGTTTGGACTGCACCACTGTCTTCTCTTCTCTATCTTATTCTTTCTCAGCTTCACAGTTTTTCCGGCTTAGGTCTCTAGACATCTCTGTTGTCTCTTCCTGTGATCCACACCTGAGCTGCAACTGCTCTCCACTTTCTTCAGTCCAGTGTTCTACCTTCCAGCTGGCACAATCAGAAAAGCGGTGTCTCTAGTTGGCCACCCTGGCTCCCCCAATCCTCCAGTGTATTTTTTATTTCCCACATTGTAGTTTTTATCTTTTATCTCTAGAAGTTCAGTCACTTTATACTTCCATGAACTCTTTGGCCATGTGAAGTATAATGATAACAATTATTTTAATGCTCTTTCTGCTACTTCTACTATCTGTGCCAATTCTGAGTCAGTTGCCATTGATTGACTTTTCTTCTCATTATGGGTATCTATTCCTGCTTCTTTGCATATCTGGTAATCTTTGATTGGATGTCAGACATTGTAAATTTTATCTTTGTTGGTGCTGGATTATTTTTGTATTCCCATAAATATTCTCGAGCCTTGTCCTGAATACAGTTGAGTTACTTCAGTACAATTTGAACCTTTAAAGTGCTACTTTTAAGATGTGTAATGTGGGATCAGAACATTGCTCCGTGCTACTCTCCACTACTGAGGCAAGACTCCTTCTGTGTATTCTGCTCACCACCCAGTAAATTACAAGGTTTTTCAGTTTGGCTAGTGGAAACAGGTACTATTCCCAGACCTGTATGAGCCCCAGACACTCTCACCTCTAACCCAATCAGGTGGCTTGTTTCCTGGCCTCACAGAATTGCACCATTCATGTGCTGATTAATGTTCAGTTTAATACTTCAGGGAGACTCCCTGCTTATCCTCATAGTTTTCTTTCTGTATTCCTTCTTCTCTCCAGCACTCTGTTCTAAAAACTGCAGTTGTTGTCATCTCCCCAGACCCTCATCTTTGTCTCTTACTCAAGATACCTGCCAAGCTTATCCTGGGCTCCCCTTCTCTGCACTGTGGCTAGGAAACTCTCCCAACACAGTGACCTGAGACAATAAACGGGCTCACTTCATTATTTCTTGTCCCTCGTCCTTCATTGCCTCTTGTCCGGTGCCTGGTAACCTGTGGTTTTACAAGTTTTGCCCATTTATTGCTTGTTTCAGGTGAGAGGGAAATATGATCCTTGTCATTCTATCTTGGAAGTGAAAGTTTGAAATGTACAAGTCTTAAGTGCACCATTTGTAAAATTTTGACAAATGTCTTGACCTGTGAAACACAAACTCCTGTTAAGTTGTAGAACATCACCATCTATCCAGAAAGTTCCCTTGTGCTCTTTCCAGTCTAACCCATCGCCAGTCCCTCGGGGAAATTACTGCTGTGATTTTTTCCATCACAGATTACTTTTTCCTATTCTAGAACTTCATATAAATGAACTACATGGTATGTACTGTCACTTGTTTCACTCAGCACAATGTTTTCTAGATTCATCCATGTCTCTGTTTCAATAGCTCATTTGTTTTTATTACTGAGCGGTATTCTATTGCACGAATCTACCCAGTTTGCATACTCATTTTTTTGTTGGTGGGTACCTGGGATGTTTCCAGTTGGGGAAGGGCTATTATGTACCAACCTTCTATGAAAAGTCTTCTTCTACAGGTATTTTTGTGGACATATGTTTTCATTGCTCTTAAGTAAATACCTAAGAGTAAAATGGTTGGATCATAAAGAAAGTATATATTTAGTTTTAAAGGAAACTATTAGACCATTTTTGCAAATAATAGTTGTACAATTCTATATTCCCAACAAAAATATAAGAGAGTTTTAGCTGTTCCTCATCCTTGATAACATTTGGTAGTTATCAATCTTTTTAATTGAAGCGTCCCAGTCAATGCGTCGTAGTCTCTCCTTGTGGTTTTAATTGCATTTCCCTAGTGACTAACGATGTGAGCTCTTTTTCATGTGCTTATTGGCCGTTCACGTAGCTTCCTTTGTGAAGTGTCTGCTCAAATCTTTTGCCCATATTGTGGTCACTTTTAATTTTCACAGTTCTCCGAAAATCCTAAGATGAAAAGCAGTATGCTGGATTAAATGATGATCTAGACACACGCATGGAATTTTGCTGAAGAAATTGCTGCTGCATCCACAGAGATGGAGCAAGAAACAAGTTCTATTTATTGTATTTGCAAAAAACTGCTTGTCATTCTGCAGGTGGCCATACTGCACATTTTTCAAATACTTTATTCTGAAAATTATCAAACTTATACAAAAGTAGAAAGAATGGTAAAATGAATCCCCATGTAACTATTATTCAATTTTATTAATTATGAACATTTTTCTGATTGTGTTTTATTTACCAATCCCCACCTTTGTGTTTGCTAGAATATTTTAAAACAAATCCCAGACATCATATAATTTCACCCATCAATGTGTCGCCATTCAAACAAATAGAACTTAAGACATTCATTTAGGATCTTTGTTTGGTTATAAGCATAGGACCAAGAGTTCTTAATGAAAAAAGGCCCAGACCCAACCTTTGCCTGGGTGAGACTATGGAACTATGTCATTCGAAACAAACTTCCAAGCTTCATTTGAACCACAAAACCCATGTCTTAGTAATACTGTCCTGTAAAACCAACCGGTGCCCTTGGTCTCTCCAAATAGAAAAGAAAGTAATATGACAGTCTTTTTAAAAATATGCATATCTAAAAACTCTGTTGGAAATCAAGGCTCACTTACTTTGTTTTCGGAATGATAGTGTGTGTTTTTCCTCATACCCCCATACATAACCAAAAGTTATTTTTGAGTTTTGTGGGCTTAGATCTCAGGAGGGAAAGAACATTCAGTGTTTCTGTTAAGTATTACATAAAAACTGCATTTCTTAAGATATCCAAAAGCAGAAAATATAATAAAATAAAATGTCTCCTTCCTTTCTTCCAGAGCAGTGTCTCTCCCTCAGTACTGTTGACCTTTGGTCCTGATCGTTCTATCTCGGGGGTCCTTCTATGCATGGTGGGATGGTTAGCAGCATCCCTGGCTCCATTCCAGATTCCGAGTGGTGAAAACCAAACATCTCCAGGGGTGGGAGGGGATCACCCTTGCTTGAGAACCCTGTTGTGTAACTTTCTGGGCAGCAGGAGACACTCACTTAGATGAGTATCTGTCCCTCAAAGCCTCGGTTCCTTCGCTGTAAACCAGGGCCGATGATGAGGAAGAGGGCTGAGCATGTGTGAATGTACCATATAGAGTGCTTGGTGCCAAAAGATCATGAATCAATTATGAGAAATGTATGGCTCTGCCTTGGGCAGGGCAGGAGAGATATGCAGGAAAGTGGTGAGAAGTCGTATGCCG
>RJWJ010012028.1:0-42966 GCA_004363605.1 Indri indri
GAGAAGAAAAATGATAAATTTACAGTGGAGACACCTGACAAACACTACTGCAGACAGGCGATCAAGTTTAACATCAGTGATGATAAATTATGTTGATCGTTGAGATCACTTTAACTCTCAAAGCGTCCTCTCAAACACCCATACCCAAGTCTAATCATGAGAAAAAAAATCATTCACATCCTAATTGAGGTACATGCTACGAAATACCTGACTAATGCTCCTCAAACCTGTCAAGGTCATGAAAAACAAGCAAAGTCTGGGGAACTGCCACAGCCAAGAGGAGCCTTAGGGAGACATGCCAACTACATGTAATATGGTATTCTGTATGGGATCCTGGAACAGAAAAAGGTCATTAAGTAAAAACTAAGAAAATCTGAATAGAGTGTGGACTTTAGTTAATAATAAAGTATTTATATTGGTTCATTAGTTGTGAATGTAAGATGTTAAAAAGCGAAAATTAGGTCTGGACTATTTGAGAACTTTCTACATCATCTTCATAAATTTTTTTGTGAATCTAAAACTTCTAAAATTAAAAAGTGTATTTAAAAAATAACCAGATGTTAAACATGTTCAAAGTACAATTTGCTAGTATTTCTATAATTGCCCAGTTATAAAAAGCAGGAAGAAAACTAAGAATCAAAATTTTAAAAATTCTTTTATGACAAAATATAGAATCTCACTTTAACATACTCCATACAATACCATATAAAACAAAAAATAAAACCAAAATTTTTCAGCACTCTTAAAGACACACAAAAAATGCCCAAGACCTCAATGCTAAACATAGCCCTCTGGTTCCCACTACAGAGCCCTTTCCTGGGGGCCACATTGCCTTCTTTCCTTCATTCTGTCTTAAAAAGATTAAAGAACTTTTCTGAATATTAAGACATTTTAAGCCTGGAGGCACATTGACACTTCATTATAAATGAAAATGAAAATACATTTATTGAACATAAAGCTAAACACAGAGATACCACTGTGCTTCAACAAAGCTAATGATAAAGATACAGACATGTATATGTGTATATACACACGCCTATATGGAAAGGAAGGCAGAATAGGGAAGTTTACTTTTGCTCAAATTTATAATGCTATAGTCAGAGCTTTAAATTTCCATAACATTATTTTCGCTTTGGGTTATTATCTTTACCCCTTCCCCTTCTTTTTATTAGTCCTTATTTATTCTGTAGCGGTTTAATGTATACGAGGCAAAACAGTTTCTGGTATCAGAAGACAGCTCTAGCAATTATTATCAGGGAGACCTTAAGTAAGTCATTTATTTTCCTAAGGCTCGGCTCTCCCAATTTAAAAATTAGGCTTAATAACTCTTCTCTACAATGAAATGAGATAAATTACATAAAAACATTTTGAACTATTAAGTACTACACAAATATTCCTTGTTAGTTCAAATATTCTGTTCTGAAATGTACTAAAAACTTTATCTTTCCCACTTACGATTTAAAAACATTTTAATGATAAGTCATCATTCTTTTATTAAAAGAAACTATAAAGTAGCCAGATATATTTCTTTTAATAGAGAGGTGCTGAAAGTGAGGATTCTGGGAAGCGAAGCCGGACTTCGACAGGCAGAGATGGGGGACGGGTAACACGAGCTAAGGATTCCACATGGTCTGGTGTGGAGGTGGAGTTGGAAATACAGTGTGCATGAAATTATTTTCCTATTTTCCATTTTATAGATATTTTACAGATAAAGGGATTGAGGCACACAGAGGCAAAATGTTTTTGCCAAGTTAGTGAAGAGTCAGTTTTCAAAGCCTTATCTTTGCGGAAGATTTGTTCTATTATTTAAACAAAAAACTATGTTGTTGATATATAGTGGAGTACCAATCTTACTAGGATGATTTATGAATGACTCTGGTTAAAGATCTCCTCTCACCCAACAAAATAAGTTTATAGTCACGTGGGTCACATAGTTAATGTGAGCTTTAAGGTTCCCACTCTCATCCCCCAAATGGTCAATTCTGGAAATTGACCAGTGCTACATCAAAATAGTGAAATGCATTACAAAATTCCCTCTGGGTCCTTAAGGTATATTGTGACCTGTAAATAAAAGTAACTGTCCAGTTAATTGGATTAAGGAGATTATAGGGTTTAATAGTGAAGCATCTCTTTTACACTGGAAGAAATCCAGTGGTCCAGTATATTTCACTTGCTTAATTTCATAATAAAGTTCATGTCAAGAATCAAAGACCAAAAGTTGAGCTTCATCAAATGAAGAAAAAAAAATTTGAGATGTTTTATAGTTATTTTATAAATGCTATCAAATTGTTTTCTGTAATTTCTTATGTCTATGGTAAGAGATAATATAAATTTGATATAATTAAGCTATAATTTTTCCTATTCTATGTAAACATTGCAAATACTACATAGACTTGATAAGCCATTATTGGAAATGGATATAGACTATTCCAAAAGATTTAACTTAAAACTATATTTTTAGTAAATATGTAAAGTATTTAGAAAATTTAGTAAATATATAAAGATGTTATGATTGAAAACAATTTTAAGCAAAAAAATTTAAATAGTAAAATTCTTTCTAGTGTGAAACAAGTTTACTCTTTGAATCAGATATCTCTAAACATCTACAATCCTCTCAAAATTGTTGTTGTTTTTGTTTTTGTTTTTGTTTTTGTTTTTGTTTTGAGACAGAGTCTCACCGTGTTGCCCGGGCTAGAGTGCTGTGGCATCATCCTAGCTCACAGCAACCTCAAACTCCTGGGCTCAAGCAATCCTTCTGCCTCAGCCTCCCGAGTAGCTGGGACTACAGGCATGTGCCACCATGCCCGGCTAATTTTTTCTATATATTTTTAGTTGTCCGATTAATTTCTTTCTATTTTTTTTTTTAGTAGAGATGGGGTCTCACTCTTGCTCAGGCTGGTTTCGAACTCCTGAGCTCAAACAATCCGCCCGCCTCGGCCTCCCAGAGTGCTAGGATTACAGGCGTGAGCCACCGCGCCCGGCCTGGTTTTTTATTTTTAAGATATGCTCAACATTTATGATATACATAGATTGTAGCTTAGTATTGTCCATACTACAGTCAACTAGCTCACCGTAACTACAAATTTTTATATCTGTGCATATCATTTACCATTATTTATGTGCATTTTCATTAAAATCTACTTAAGTTGACTCTTCCCTTTTTTAAACCTAACATAGTTCTAAATCAACCTCAGATTTAATAAGCTAAATAATTTTTCCTATTATAAACATATAACATATAAAATGTTATGTACTACCTGAAATTATCTCATGTACCACTAGTAATTAATGTCCTATATTTTGTGAAACATTCTCATAGACAATAGAATTTCAGAATGTGGGTAATTTTTAAAGTTAGCTTATGCCACAAAAATTATAAGTAGATGTAAATTGAGGAAATCAAATGATCCTATAATAAAAAATACTTTAAACCTATGCTGAGGAGATATTTTTAATGCCACCTTAACACAATGTACTGGCTTTATTTATAAAAATGTACTGTACATAGGCTTAATAAATGAGTGTACTTATTAGGCACTCAATAAATGGTAGCCTCAAAATAATTATTATTATATTAATGAACATCCATTAAAGAATAATAATTTAAATCATTATTGTCCATTCCATCTCCTTAATTTTCAGAGCACACTTCCTCAGATTTTATGCCTACTCTTTAATAGAGTCAACCAGAAACTTTTCTTCATATTTTACCGTGATTATTGCCCCCTTTCTTTCTGCTTTCAATACCGCAGATATTCCACAGATTTCTTTCTACCCTGTAATCTATTTTAAATGTAGCTACTAAAACTGTCTTCTTAAATGGCCCTTCCACAATTTCACCTTCCTAAAACCTCAGCAGTTGCCCTCCGTAGCGTTCTGGCCCAATAACAAATCTGTCCTCACCTTCAGAATTGTGTCATTTTCTTCACTCTGATTGTTGTTTACACCTTGCGAAACTCATGTGCTGCTTCCTTAACTACCTACCCATTCTCCAGTCTATTGGTTCTCTTAAATATTATTTTCATATTCCAATTAAAAACCTATATTCTTAAATAAATCTTTTTCACATCAACCATGACTGCTCAACACAGGACACGCGACACGACACCCAACAAACGACACATAAAATCTTTAGGTGCTTGGCCTCTGGCTTCACGCCATACAAAGCATACAGTGTTAGCTACTTCCTAAACAACCAGGCCTCCTGATGACTTGCGTGCATCACCTATATCACTATTTGGAGGGCATTTATGAATTGTTTGCAGATTGTACACTTCACAAAGTCTCCAATTGAGGGGGCCAGTGGGAACTGACATTCAGTCCAAGCTCTCCTTGTCATGCCATGAGCCCTAGCTTGTGGCTGCACCTACTGGAGGAAGGGATGCCTTTTCGTCTGCACAAGGGTCCTGCCCACTCGCCTACGGTTACCTGGAGGTGGCACTGTTTTCTAATTCAGACAAAGCTGTGCAAAGGCCTACCTTGGCCCCATTTCCCATTGGAGAATTTTTTTCCTAGCTTCATCCCATCCTAATAAAGTTTCCCTCACATTCTCTATTAGAATGAGGGTTCTTCAATGACATTAATGAAGCATTCATTCAACAACTAGGTCTTAAACATCCATTGTGTCTATTACACTATGAAAACAAAACAAAAAAAAAATCTGTTATAAAACAATTTACATTCTGATTGGGGAACCAAGCCCACAGATGAAACATTTAAACAAATATACACCTTGCTTTCATGTGAAGGCAAATGTTCCAGGCAATGAAAGCCAGATGCACAGAGGTTAGACTAACGAGGAAAGACTTCACAGAGAAAGCAGGTCTTACACTGGACTTTGAAAAAGGCGTCAGATATAGCTAGACTGCAGGAAGGAATGAACACATTGGAGTAACATGGAAAATGTCCTACAAGTGGTATATTATAGGTACTGTGTTCCATCTAAAAATATATAGCTGTAGAATTGAATTCTTAGAGAACTCAACATTGTAATGAAGATTAATATATTAGGGATCACCAGGGTAGAATTTTAAGTTCAATCTGCTTCCCAGACCTTTGAGGGGAGGAGGGGGCAAAAACAATGTAGTGTTTGTATTTATCATCTGCAAACCAGATGGTTTATGGCAAGGGGTGTGGACACTCAAAGGCATTCTTCCCCTGCAAGAAATCATGTTGCTGTGATGCAAGACTCTTGAGCCTCTAAATACAGTGAACTCAAAAGTGCTTGAGGGTTTTCTGAACAATCATAAAATCAAAAGATAGATAAACAAAAGAAAGAAAAAAAGATACAGTTTGACACACAAGGAGAAGAGGAATCTCAGTTTCAGTAAGCAAGTACACAGTTGAAAATATGCTTAGTTTTCCCTAGTTAGGCCAGTTAAAGTTTTATTTTTGAGCAATAATCTTCTCAAAGGAGAAGTTTGGAAAACATTCAGTGTTTGTTTATTGTAAATTTTGAATTAGAAAACTGGACTTTGTGTTTATAGTGATACATTTCAGCTTCATAAGGACACCATAGGCTTCAATACTCTTGTAACCATATGATGCTGAGTGAGATCAAACAAAAATATACGTGCATACATCCAAGCATATATATGTTACATGATACTTTTTCAAGAGTTTTCAAATAATCTAAATGAATAAAATCCATTACCCATCTTCTTAAATTAAATATATATATTCAATTGTGTGAGGTTTTTTTAATTCTAATGAATTCGGAAAGATGGTAGGTGCTTATAATTCTCATAAATAATGTGAAACACCAGATGAACTAACTAGTCTGAATGAGTAGAATATTCTGAACAGTAAGTACAGTTTAAGCACTAAGTAGGCCTGACTTGCTAATGTGGATAAAGAATTCTCCATTTGGTTCTGAGTAGGAACAGATGCCTCATATCTTTTAGAAAGGAAATTACATTCTACAGAAGAGGAACTCAGCACTGCCAAATTAATAAGATAAGAGATTTCATCATCTCCTGGAATACATTAGCACGCAATTCTCCTCTTATTCCAGTGATCCTTTCTGAACTAGCCCTTCTTTGAGTTTGGAACCTCATGGAAACCTGAGTTAACCTAGTCCACAACCAGAATTGCCTTCAGACCATTGCAGAATTCTTTTCAATTCCTACATGTACGGAACAATAGAAGCCATGAATGTTTCCATGTTCTCACAAAAACTTCCTTACTTCAGACTCTGAATAAGTTGGATGTGAGAGGATGTATGGATTCTTGCATACAAAGGGTTAGAAATATGATGTGGGAATTAATTGTACATCCAATAGAAATTTTACTTTAATGAGTAAAATAATGTGAAAAAATAACATGCATCAGGAATTAAGAATAATATTTTCCTTGAGCATCTTTTCTTTGTAAATTTTTTTTACATGGATTCCTGGCAGTGTTGATTGAATTTCCTGTGTAAGCAGTAAAATTTGGTAATGCAAATATACTATAGTTCACTAAAATAATACATCTAAGCTGAAAATATAAAAGATTTATTTGCACAACACCAAATATCCATTGAATACCTACCATAGTCTAGCATACTATGTGCAGGTACTTGACTGCACAAACAAAAAATGAAATAAGACATTGTCTCTCCTTTGAGAATTTACAGACTAGTAGAGAAAACCCACAAATAATCAATTATAATAATGCACAGTTGTGTGTAAAAACAGAAGTATGTACTAGATGCTATGGTAGCATATAGAGATGACATCCAAATCACACTGGGGATCCAAATGAAGTAATTTACAATTATGTATTGCTATCTGAATCACACACTAATTTAGAAACGTCATGGATACCAGACCTTATCTATAATTTTCCCACTGTCTAACCAGTGTCTACTACATTTCCCAGATCGCTGTGGACTCTTGAAAAAGTACTGTCAAGTAATGAGCTGAAGAAGACTTTATTCAGCAGAATTTCTATTGGGCAAGTACAATATTTTAAAGAAAAGTGTATATTTAATACTTCACTAAGCTGCATAGAGTACTGGGGAAACCCGTTGAAAGGTGAGGCAGGCTACAAAAGAGTATGAGATGAGGAATGGTTATTTTGTTCTCTGAGAAGGAAGGGAAGGGAGAAAATAGATAGATAGTCCTTAATACTGTGACCCTTCCTTAGAATCCTAAATCTTCACTTAAATTATTAAATTCCCACAGATTTAACATGAGTGGATTTTGTTGTGTATACAGTGAGGTAATGACTGTCTCATCTGGCCTCACACAGAGCAAGACAGTAGAATTATATAGAAGGCAAAACATCAAGGATTTTGGGGAAGTTACATGCAATTTAACTGGAGAGGGACCTACAACTAACATCTTGATTATAGTGAAGACATCTTGATGATATTCGAAAGGATGAGCAATGAAGAAAATGGGAAGAGTATTCCAGGAAGATGTGGGAGAAGATACAGACTCATGAAATGATACTGCTTAGGAAGAACTGTACTGCAAAAGAAAAGGAAGAGTGCAGTGAGAAGTAAATGAAGATAAGGTAATTAGGGATCAAATCATAAAAGGCCTTGATTGTTAAACTAAAGAACATGAACCTTACTCTAGAGGAGTTAGGGAACTTTTTAAGCAAAAGAATCTGAATAGGATATAACAATTAAGAAAGTGAAAACTTTTGATAAAATATTAATAGTGTGAATTTGTATTGTCATTTCCTTATAGAAATACAGAATGTACACTGGCATACAAAAATACAGGTAATTACAGACATCTGTTGGCTAAAATTGAATTTTTAGAGTCTAGACAGAGTTGAGCAGGAATTGATGCTGGCCATCTCATGAGTGTCCATTCCTGTCTATTCACTATTCACAATGATTAGGCCCAGCATTAGGCAAAGGAAGGAATGCTATATAAAATAATTTAATTTTAGGAGAGGGAGCTTAGGAAAATGTGACCGTTATTTAAAAAAAGTAGGCCGGGCGCGGTGGCTCACGCCTGTAATCCTAGCACTCTGGGAGGCCGAGGCGGGAGGATTGCCTGAGCTCGGGAGTTCAAGACCAGCCTGAGCAAGAGCGAGACCCCGTCTCTACTATAAATAGACAGAAATTACCCAAACAACTAAAAATAGAAAAAAAAATAGCCGGGCACAGTAGCCCGTGCCTGTAGTCCCAGCTAGCTACCTGGGAGACTGAGGCAGGAGGATTGCTTGAGCCCAGGAGTTTGAGGTTGCTGTGAGTTAGGCTGATGCCACGGCACTCTAGCCCAGGCAACAGAGTGAGACTCTGTCTCAAAAAAAAAAAAAAAAAAAAGTAAAAAGGAATAGTTTAAAATAAAATGAACCACAGAACGTCTGGAGACTATTTTAAAATACACCATTAGAAGCCCAAGATGAATTTTTTGTCATGAATCATAAAAACAAGCCAGACACATTTAAAAAATGCTTTCACAGCAAACTATTACAGTAAAAGCTGCCATCACCGAGAGAAATAGGCATCCAAATCAAATTTTCCCAAAGCAAAGAAAAAAGGGGAAGCCTCGAAAGTGTGACAGATCAGATACAACTAGAAATTAGGCAGACCAGAAAAATATTTGTGAAATTTCTTACAAGGAACTTCAAAGCCAATAATGAAGGGATCTTTAAAAATGTCAAAGAGAGAAAGGAATCCAGCCACAGAATCCAAAGGAATTCTAAATATAAAATTGTATTATTTGGGTAATACTCAAAGAATGGTTAGTTCTTTTCTGTTTTAGTGTATTCACTTGATGATTTCAACTCTTTAACTATATATTGAAGTAGGCATGTCAGAAGTACTAGATAAAATTGCCAAAAACACATCGTTTTATTCATTAGAAAATGTGACACAGATAAATAGCTGAGATGCTATAACATCTATACAAAAACTATACAAGAACTTAAAGGTGAAATGTTGAACAGTGATCCACAACATGTGCCCTGTCAGTGACAAATTAACCAAGCCAGAAAAGACAAATCGTCAATATGATCCCCACTGATAAACACAGAATCCAGTGAAGACCCTCAAAATCCAAGACTTGCTTCCACTCAGGCGATCTGGTGGAATCTGTTATAAAGGGGAGAATGTGTACTTAATACAAAAGAACTCACGGAGGAGCCATGGTCCTAGAAGGGGAAATGATGCTTGACTAACCTGTTAGAGTTGTCAAGCTAAGTGAGCATTTGGACAGGGGAGAACTGGTGGATGTTTCATTTATATTTTCAAAAGGTCTCTGACGAGGTTCATACAAAAACTACTTGAAGATTGAGTCACCATGGGATTTAGGAAGATGTTTTAACATGCATAAGGAGCTGGCTTAGAGTCAGGAAACAACAAGTAGGGACCAGAAAGTATTTCTTCAAGTGGAAAAGTTCAAATACTGGGACCTTCCAAGGACTAGATTGCTGTAACTTCTCTAGACAAAACAGTGCCCAGAGAATTCTCATAAATAATATCAGAGTAATTCTTTACCTTGGAATCCATCTACATGCCTTTCCTAATATACCAGGGTCTCAAGCAAACTCCCACAGCTAAGGAAATTAGAGAAGAAGGAGGAAGAGAAGATTTATCTCCTCTCTGATGCTCTGTGGGCCTCTACCATTGGCTGGTGGAGAATTGCTTGAACATTTTATCACAAATCCTTAGAACTATTTCTGGCTAATCCTAAATTCTGGTAATTAAAAAAAATGCTCTTAGTAGATACATAAAGGATTGATGACCTTCTTTGTGGAAAAAGTACTTGCATTCAAAAAAAGCGTTTCCATTCATTGGATAAGGGATGATCCAAATATCATTTAGATGACAGACTATATTATTAAGGGATAGACCCAGAAAAATAATCTCAGAGTTTTTGCACAGTCCCCCTTGAAGATAGTCAAGCAAGATGTTAGTTTTAAAAGTAAACATATTGGTCAATAGAAAAAATACATATGAAGAAAGTAGTATGCGACACTTAAAGTCAAAATGTGGCTGAGTCTGGAATGTATCATGTGCCTTAGGGTGCCACATCAAGAAAATGTACAGAGGGCTGGGTGTGGTGGCTCACGCCTGTAATCCCAGCACTTTGGGAGGCAGAGGGAGGAGGATCACTTGAGCCCAGGAGTTCAAGGATGTACTGAGCTATGCTGACGTCGCTACATTCCAGCATTCCAGCCTGCGTGACAGAGTAAGACCTTGTCTAAAAGAAGAAGAAGAAGAAAAAAAAAAAGATACAAAGAGGTGAAAAGAATCCAGTAAAGGGCTACCACAGACCCAAAGGCGGTAAGAGCTCTGGATGATCCATGCGGAAGATGTGGGACGTCCAGGCTAGGAAGATGAAGAAGCCAAGAAGAGTGTAATAGGATACTGAAGTCTACTAAGCCATAAAAGGTATGAATTGAGACTTGAAAGATGTAAAAATAGGATTAAGAACATATTATAAAGTTGGTAATAACATAAAATCCACATTGCTCTCCAATACGGTGTCAGAAAATTATGAAATGCTGTAACAATCAAAAAGATTTAGCTAAACCTAGGAATGCTAGACAAGGTATAAAGAATTAGGGAATACTTTTAAAAATCTTTTACCCCCACATATTCTAGAATCATAGATTTAGCTGAATCTTCATTTTTCCACAAAGAAGCTTCACTGTGCTAACTTGATCCCACACACAGCTTTATAGACCATGGCCTTAACCAAAAATGGAAATCCCTAGAATATATGAGTAATAATTAAGTTAATTTTAATCCTGACATGGTCTTCAATAAAAAAATACTGATTATACTCAGATAAAAGTTTTGAAAATGGGAAGTGTTATTCCTCCAGCCAAGGTGATCTCAACTTTCTTCTTATCAAAAAGCAAACTTTATATGTGAATGTTAGGTGAAGATATTCCCATGATAACATCTTATATGTTGCTTTAGAAGCCAGTTGTGAAGACGACTAGAATTAAATTTATGCAAACTTCAAACAAGATTATTTTAGAAAGTGAAATAAATTCAGTAATACTTGCAGAATAGTAATATTAAAAATTAATATTGCATCAATAACTAATGCTTTTGGCCTTTACATTCTAAAAGAAATTATTTATAAATATCTTCAATATAGACTCTTAAATTCCATTAAATTCTGAAAGTCTTGAATTCTTGAATTCTTGAATAGTCACACAAATGCAATTTCATTTGCAGAGTTCTCGTGAATACATCAAAAAAAATAGTCTACAACACAATTAACCTCAAAAAATCACACATGTAAAAGGTTAATTATAAAATTAATTTGGACTTAACTATCAAAATATCCTGAATTACAAAAATGAAATTATAAGTACATTTAAAAATGACTGATTTTTTTCAGTGGGTTACGATCTAAATTCTACATTTCCTTTTTCTTTGTTAAGTGTTTAGTGGTGTCAAGACAGTTTTGAAGCCTAGCATTAGAAGTGTCTATCCTCAAGTCATTAACCTCCAGAATAAAAACACCAGCAATCCTCTTTCTTAGCCAAAGTTTTCTATAGAAAATCTTCATCGTAATGCTTATTAAAATAGAACCTTTTATTTAGTGTTCTTTGTAAAGTCTTAGTAGAAATTTAAACATACACTTTTCAGAAATGATATATGTGTCTACAGCTATATAATTTTAAGCTTATTGCAATGCAAGGGCTTTAAAATCTCCCTATGAAGTGTATTTTATGTGTACCCTCAGTTGTTATGGTTTGCTTTAATTTATGTAATTATGTATGAGGTCAATATGGAAAACCAGCCCTCACTCATTACTGGCAAACATTCCTGAACAATATGTGTGCCTTAAGGAATCAAACTAGCAGGCTCACAGTCTGTAACAAGGTCAAATGAAAGCAACCAATTGTTCAGTCACTAAACAGTTGTAATTGTTTACTATATTACAATCATACTTTGGAGATGGCTTAACAGACACTAAATTATATCCAGAATGCTCTCAGATGACAAGCAACAGAGCATACAAAACGAATAGAGCTCAAGCTAATTGTCACACATCAAGACACAAATGCAACTCTCAATCTGTCACATTAATATAAAAATCCTTGGGGCGCAATCCAATGAAGGGATTTCTTTTTGAAAGTTAGTCAACTAGGGTTCTTTTGAACACAAACATTTTTGAAGATGTAAATTTTAAAGTCTTCTAAAGATTGAAATGTTAGTGTGAAATGCCAGTGTCTCTGCAGGCTACCATTATTCTCCATCTTATAAGAAAATCAATCAAAACCAGGCTTGGATTTCTTCACCCCTACCACTACTATTAAAAAAAAAAAAAATCCTTGAGAGATAAAAAGTTTTCTGTATACAATAAATGTTCCCAGATATTTCTTGGAAACTCTATTCTTCTCAGATTTTTGCCCTGGAATAAATTTAGGGAGCTTATCTTTGGTTCCTCAAACACTAAATTTATTTATACTGAGTATCAAAGAGAACAAGAAGCTATTTAATACAATTTCTTAGAAATTTCTTCCATAGCATCCGTAAGTGACTCTAAAGCCTCTGCTTGGTTACTTCCAGAGTTGGAGAATTCATTACCTCAAAGGGAGCCCATTGTATTTTCAGTTAGTTCAAATTTTTAAAAAGATCTTCCCTAGGGAATCCCACGTGGTATTTTAAAGAGTGTTTCTGTGCATAAATATGGATCAGAGCAGCAGAGCAGTCTTTAATGTAACTCAAAGACTATATCACGGATTACCTGGCAGCCAAAATAGACCTGTCTGTACTTTCTGCCATATGGAGCTGCCTTGGCCCGTTGGAGTCATAAGAAATAAATCTAACCCATTTCCACACAGACAATCACTTTAAACATTTTAAGACATGCTAACTAGGTCCCCTCCCACCCCGACTTTATTCTTATCTTCTCTAATATGAACTCACACCCTTCACCCTTACTATTACAATAGAATTACCACATTCTTTCCTGGTAATAGTTCCAAAATGTACCTTCCTTAAAGTAAACTAAACTCTATAGCAATGGTATTAAAGTAGATCCTAAAATGGTTTTATGTTCTATATTAAATGAAGGCATAATGACAAAGGAAGCAATCTGCAGAGTATAGGTACTCAACCTGAATAACAGATCCTCTCAAGAAAAGCAAACGTGAAAATAACTGGGTTTTCATTGTCTTATTTTCTATTGTATCCATGAGGGAAAACATGAATGCATGGTAAATGCTCAAAGAGAAGTGAAGGTCTAGATAATTTGCAAATCAAATAAACATCTGACTTAGCTATTACTTCTTTAAGATTCCATTTCCATTAGCTTGCCCTTCTTCCACAATGAGTTGCCAAGGTGTGTTTAAATTAAAATCTAAGCAAGACAATAAAAACATGTATTTCTCTTTAACTCTTTCTCTTACCTTCTGTAAAAACTACTAGAATATCTTCTCTAATTTTAGTCTCTATAATCATTTTTAAAACTCTGCTGTAATGAAGCCTCTACTGACAACACATAGCTTATACAGCTCTCAATAGCTTTGGTAAAACTACATCCTGGTAAGAAATTATATAAAAGCCATATTTATTTTAAAAGTCACTTTGCTTCTTAAAGAATCTTATAACTACGGAGTCCACTTTAAGTTGTATTATTAGGTCTAAGACCCTAGTAATTGCATTAGAAAGAAAACTATGATATTTCTTTGTTTACTTAAGAGCTGAAGAAGAAATAAAAATAATCTCTGACTTTGAGTCAGTAAAAGGAATAAGTCAAATAATTACAATGCAACGTGAACAGAATTTTTCAAAATCTCAGAGGAGAACTGGGAAGGGAGTCATCTACTCTGCTTTAAGTATTTCAACACAGGATTTCATTCAGTCTTAACACACTGGGAAGTAATCAGAGAAAGTATTCTTATCCTCTACATTTAATAGATGTAGAACATGAAACTTACGTGTACGGTTTAAAAGACAAGATCATGCAGCTAGTAAATGAAGGATCTAGGATTTAAACTGAAAGTTTCTAACTTCAAGTACAGTAGTAGGTAAGGTCAGCACTCCATGACTTCGAGGCTACAAGTTGTGATACCAAAAAATCTGAATTGTACTTCCATGACATTTCTTCAGAGAAATTAGGATGGCAAAGGGCACAGACAGCTAATGTGGTAAGCTGAATTGGCAGGAAAGCCAACACACAATGGAGCTCAACTCAAAATACAGACTTCAAAAGCTTCCCCAGCAAATTCACAGTGGAACACAGCCAGGTGTCCAGGTGTGGCATGAGCTATTTCCCTACAGAGATCTCTTCCTGTTATCTGGGCTCCCGTTGCTCCACCCCTTGGGAAAAAAGTTGGAGTGTGAATTAGGTTTTTAGGTTCCAATTCCTGCAGAGGCTGTCTTTTTGGAAGAGCCTGGCTTTTTCTGGCACAGGACCATGCTTAGCACAGAGAATGGAAAAATTTCTTTTTCAGAAAGAAGCTGGGGTAGAGAGCATTGTAAAGAGAAAAGAGAAAATCAAAATGATTTAGAAATGAAGGTTAAAGATCCCACCAAGATGTGGAGGCAGATGGGGAATTTTATTTATCTTGAACTGCTTGGAACTGGTTGACTGGTTTAGAATGTTAATTAATAGTCTAAATTTTAAAATCAACACACGTTAAAAAATTGTTGGAAGAAAGGAAGTACTGCAGATATTCAGTGTGTAAAAGGAAATATTCAATCAAGGATGGATTTTTATTTTTGTATATTCTTCACCTTTTGGAAAATAATCCCTGATTTGTAGGTAGAATAAATACATGGTTGCCTATGTGATTCTATTCCAAGAGCTCACAAAAAGTCAACCTGGCTTAAAATACCCAATCATTGAGTCTGCCAACATTACATTCAATTCTCAGATGTCCTCTTAAAATGTGTTTTTTCTTACTGGAGAAAAACATAATGGTCATTCCGGAGGTTGGTTGGACCTAGTCAGATGGGAGAAGAAAATCATTCGTGCGTGCACTTCACATACATTATTTCATTTGATTCTCACAACAGCACTGCAGCAATGACATTATAGCCTCCATTCTACAGATGAAGAAACTGAACAACTTAAAAGTAAGTAACTCAGTCAAGACCACTCTGGTAATAAATAATGAACTCAGGATTTGAAGACAAATCTACTTGAGTCCAATCATGCATGTTTCACTAACCCCATAATATCTAACAAACATTAACCAGGAAGAGCTTCCCTAATTAACATATTGACATCAATAGTTACAGGAAAGATAATGAAGTAGGGACAAGAAGGGGTAAGTAGGGTGCACAGCAGCAATAAGCTTGGGTGTGCACCCTAGTACAGAGGCAGACTTTCTTTCACTACATGTAATTACTGGGGCTCCAAAGTTTACTCTCTTAGCTCAACTATCTCCCCTGTATCTATCCTCTCTGGGTTCTGCTTGCCTTGCTTTCCACGTGACTGATCCCTCTTACACCAAGGCTTCACGTCCCTTCTGGTTGTTCTGGCAACACATGTTTCATTTTTTCTGTAGCAGTTGCCAAAACAAGTATTTGAACATCTGGAAATCATCCCTCATCACTTTCACTGGTAAGATGCAATTGCCTTCAAAAGCAATTCCCATATAGACCCCCTAAGATTCCATTTTACCTTTCAGTAACAACTTTCTAATATTCCTTGGCTATGGAAAGTTGCAACACGCTGACTGCAAACTGTGGCAATTTCTATCACGTTAATAATAACATATTTTATGAGTCAGGGTTGTGGTATCCTGACGTAATACATTTTAAAAGGAAAAAATTAAAACAAATGATGAGGCAAACTAAAAAAGCACACAAACAGAAACACACACACAT
This sequence comes from Indri indri, assembly GCA_004363605.1. Classification (NCBI taxonomy): domain Eukaryota; kingdom Metazoa; phylum Chordata; class Mammalia; order Primates; family Indriidae; genus Indri; species Indri indri. The sequence continues at coordinate 15,752 of RJWJ010012028.1, forward strand.
ACCCCTACACACAACTCTCTGGATTCCTTAAAGGGGATAATGACACCAGAATCTTTATTTTCAATTCTCTAAGACATGATAGTTGAAAGTCAATATCATTAATATAAACTACAAAACAACAATGAAAAAATGTATAGCAGCAACAACAACAACAAAAATACACTATTAAGTTCTAGTTCAAGCCTTTTTGGTAGGACTTAGCAAAGTTTAATAAATATGCTGCTCATTAACTAGGGGATATATAATTCATGACTCCTACTTCTGCTTCTTCCGCTGATATGACGTGTGTTGATGCCAGAGTTGAATCAGTTCCACAAAATGACCAGTCAAATGTCTTTGCTACTACTGGACAAGTGGGCAGCCCCCTGTGTAGCAGAAGCTTGTGGTTCCCCTCTTCCTTCACCTTCCTTAGCACATTGCAAAACGGCAGTTTAATTCTCTACATGTAGAATCAATGGCCTCTGAAGCCATCAAAATGAACCACAATTTTCAAAAGGAAAATTATGCCAGACTGTGAGTTCCATGCATTTAGCATCTCTGCCATCTATACTTTTGTATATGTTTTGCCTGGCATAAAACTTGACACAAAATGAAGCTGTCAGTAAATGTTTGATGAATGAATAAACCAATGAGTGGTTACGAGTACCTTAAAACATAACAATCATCATGCCCTTAAAGCACTCTGGGAGACTTTAAAATGCTCTATATCACACTTGTCTGTTTTGTCTGTTTTCTAGCATGTATTGTTCTACATTTTGCTCCTTTGGCCTTTCACCTGCCTGATTCCTTCTTCTCACTCAGATCTTCACACAAACTGAATCTGCCATGTGTAAAGGTGTGCCACTCTCCAGAACAGCACTGTTCAAGACCAGTTTCTGTGCTGATAGAAATGTTCTATTCTCTTCATTGTCCAGTACAGTAGTCACTAGCCACACTAGTAGCACTCAGATTTTAATTAATTCAAATTTAATTTAAATTTAAATAGCTGCATGTGGTTAGTGAATATTATATCGAACGGCATGGTTTCAGAATCCTACTCCATTTTAATTCCTTTATGGCATTTATTGTCTGAAATCATCTCTTTCTAAATATTTACACATATATATTGTTCATTTATTGTATTATTCCCTGCATTAGTTTCTGATTGCTGCCATAACAAACACCCCAAACCTAGTGGCTTAAAACAACAAACATTTATTATCTTATAATTCTGGGGGTCAGAAGTCTAAAATGGGTTTCACTGGGATAAAATCAAAGTGTCAACAGGGCTGCGCCCCTTCTGGAGGCCCAAGCAGAGAATCTATTCCTTTGTCTTTTCCAGCATCTAGAAGTCACCTGTGATCATGGCCCCTTCTTTATTCTTTAAAATCAGTAAAGTAGCATCTTCAAATCTCACTCTCTGGATCTCATGCCTGCTTTTGTTGTCACATCTGCCCACCTTTTTCCCTTGTAAGGACATTTGTGATTACACTGGGTTTAGCCAGTTAATCCAGGACAATCTCCTTATTTTAAAATCAGTTGATCAGTAGCCATAAGGTCATCTACAAACTTAATTCCCTTTTTCCATATAAGGGAAGATATCCACAGGTTACAGAGATTAGAGCATGGGCATTTATTTTTGGAGGGACCATTATTTTGTCATTCACACCCTAGAGGAGAATTCAAGTTCCATGTGTGCAGAGACTTGTTCCTTACTGTATCGTTAGAGCCTGAATTGTGTCTGACACATTGGACTCAATAAATAAATATTTGTTGAATAAATGAATTTTAAAATTCCTTTTTAGGGAAGCAATTTTTAACTATGTAAGTTGAAGTTTACAAAATTTTACACAATATGGGAATATAAAATTATAATTCATATTACATTTGAAAACAAACCAATATAGTAAATTCTTCTTTTCAACATATTGTTCTTTCATAAGCCCTTATCAAGACTTGAAAGTTTCAAGTATGCTGAGATTTTCATGTATATTGATGGTCTTGTCCTCATAAATTAATTTAAAAAGAGTTTGATTATCCTGCTCTGTTGCAGGGATTGGACCAATGAGACATAGACTTACACAGGCAGAATATTATCACACATTGATGATTTAATACAAAAAACTAATGTTACTTTTGCATACCCCAAAATATATATTAACATCTCTCAACTATGTTTTTGTGCTGAATATTTGAGTCTGTTATCTAAGAATAAATTTCATTAAACTAACAATGTGAAAATCACATTAGTTTCTGAAACTTCCAAAATAGCACAGAATCCAGTATTGATTCACACTAGGGAATATAATAAGCATATGGTCTATTACGTTACTCTAATAATTTGCAATAAAATAGTGGAAATATGACTAAAGACTAGTTGTCATGGCAGCTGAAAAATAATATCTGGTAACAAAATGGAAACTTTAGGCAACTGTTAATAGAACTATGTAATAGTTCTAACTACCTGTCTGCTATACTTTTACCCATCTCCACAATGAACAGCACTCAGGCTATACTGAAGCAAGTAGTTAAATATTCTGCATAGTTTAATAAAATTTTCAACTGTGATATATATGTATTATATATGATCTATAATATATATGATGTCTATATATATGGCATATATATATATATCTCACTGGGCACAGCAAAATGTTCTAAGTGAGCTTTGTGAGATATATGAAGCCCCACATACAAATAATGCTAAAACTATTAGATCACATTAAAAGTGAAAGGTATACATATTCACTTTCTTTTTTTAATGTGTTTTTTCCAAGTGTATTAAAGCATGTACAAATAATAACATAACACATCTGGAAGTTTAACCCAAAAAAAGGGCAAAAACCAAAACAATGCTACGGAAAAATCTAAAATATTCATTGAGTTAACAGAGCATGCTAAGCACATTTAAGTAAGGAGGTCTACAAAGAGCAAGAATATAATGTCATCACGTGTCTTCAACAACAATTATAATACAAATACATGATTCTGTTATCTTCTAGAGGAGATGGTATTTGCACTGCTTTGCAAACTGGACTGGACACAGTAGACTACATGGAATTCCAATCCAGATTATTGTCTACTTCAAAGTGTTTTTCACACATACCAGTGAAAGGGAGATTGGAATGTAATGTGCTTTAGATGATAAAAATAAAATGTGGACTAATTCTTCAGTAGAACTAAATGCTTTGTGGTGTTCTTATTTGAAATAAAATTTTGCCAAGGTTTTGGTCAAAATGCCCTACTTCCTCTGGTATGTTCTGGTTTGAAGAAACAACTTAATATTTTTACCATAAATGAAATCACTGGAATAATAAACTACAGTATTTTTACTCTGATATTAGTTGTGCATATATCATTTGCTCTTGACCTGAATAGGAAATAATATATTCGTGGCAATTACATTTTTAAAACATTTTAATTCTATACATCTGTCTCTTTCTTTCTCTCTATATATAGACTATAAGTTCAACGAAGGTAGAAACTGTGTCTTATATGCTGTGGTGTCCCTACGGCCAAGCACAATATCTGCAACACAGTACATAGCCAATAAATATTTGCTGAATTTTAATTACAGACACACCATTTTTAGGTAATCACCTAGTAATTAGTAGATGAGTTACTGAGAATCATCACAGTAAAAGCTGAAGAAACGTGCAATGACTGACTCCAAATAATGGCTTTATTGAGTAATTCATGGAAGTTTGTGTTTTTTCTGGTAACAACAAATATTACTATCACATATAGATTAAATATCATCAGGCCAATCATTTTATGTAATCCTTTATTAAATCCACTGGTCACTACTTTTGTAGTGATCTAGTCCTCTACTTTTGTACTAGCACTACAAACATTTTCTAGAACTAAAAAACATTAACACAATGCAAACACCAATAGACCATATTTGTTATTTAATATCCGAGACATCCCTAACATTGAAAACAATAGAGAACTAAAAGAAATTAGCTGAGTAGAATTTAAGTCAAATATATGACCTAAATAGCTACTGTCTAAAATTAGTTTAGAAATCATTATATTAGAATATATAAGAGAGCCAATCTCTGGAAATTTACTTTCGTACTTAACTATATGGACAACTATTCTCACAAAACTTATTAGAAAACTCCACACTTCCATATCCAGTACCTGTTCTTCATCATTCTTCCTTGGATTTTTATAATACAGGCACCATTGATCTCTTCTAACCTGCCTTTTTATGGCTTCTACAACACTGTATTCTCCTGTCTGCTTCCTCTATGAAATTTCCACTCATTTCCTAACAACTCCAGCTAATTTTCCCCTTTCCTGAACTGACTCTAGGCTTCTTCCCAAAAGTTTAACATCTTTTTGGTCATTGTTTATATATCGTATTTCTTTATCCAGTTATTTCAAGCGTTTATTTTGCAACTAAATTGGAAACTTCCCAAGGTCAAGAACCAAGGATTCTACTTCTGAGTGTATTACTAAATATATAGTTTGAGTACGTCATAGCACTTGGCTTGGTACACAGAAGCCAAACAAATATTTGTTATTGGCAGATTGATTATAAATGGGTAGCATTCACACAGATTGATAAAACATTTCTGCAAGCGATTGAATTTTTAACTCATTTTAACTACCTTTATGGAATCTTGAGCAAATGTATTGATCAAGTATGTTACTACAGCAGGAAGAAAAGTATTTTCTTAACAAATAAACAATTTCATTAGAGATCCTCCTGCTGAAAATGTTTGGTTCAGCTGTCTGGTCTTTGCTCAAGCTGATCTACATGCATGTTGTTAGTTATATACTCATTGGTTCTCTTTACAAAAATCTATAGCTTGTTGTATCGCTCAAACTGGGACGCTAAGTACCACTATTTCTAATTCTTCTTTCTAATTCCAATGTCTAACATGGCACTTAGAATCCAGGTATTCAGGAAGTACTCAATAAATATTTGTCCAGTGATTGTTTTATTAATCAGACAATAATAAGGCGGAAAGCCTAATAATTAGGAGAGTTTCACTAAATGCCAAACAAGCATTATTTTTTTTTCCTGAAAGTCATTGTTGCTCTTGCACTGTCACACAGCCTCTGATGGCATTTTTTTTCATCTCTAGGCAGATTCCAGCTACAAGGTTGCTGATATTATTACAAGTCAATATTTTAGTTGGGTAAATTAAAAGTGGCATGGTTATTTCCTCCTCACTACAGCTCTTCATGCATATCTGCAACTTTCAAGGTTAAAAAAAAGTCTTAAAAGAAAAAAAAAATCTAAGCTGCTACAACATTGAATTCTACTTTTCCTAATTATTGTCTGTCACGTATTTGGTCTCTCTGAAGTCTCTAAGAATGCAGCACTGAACACAAATGATTTTCATACAGTGTGGACTGTTCTTGGTGGCTAGAATTGTCTTCCTCGTTTTCTTTTCTGCTCTTATAAGATACAATTGAAAGAGTCCTGGAATGGGAGCCAGAAAACCCAGGTTCCAGATCTCTGTCCAACATCCTCTGCCTCATTTATCTCTTGTAAGTTTCCTCATCTTGTAAATTCCTCATCTGTAGTCTAAGGTTCTTAGAATGTGTATCTAATGAGTGGATATACTTTGTGAATTGTACAATCTCACTTACGTATAGTATGATATTATTATTTATAGAGCCAGAAAACTCTAAAAATAAATATCAACAGAGTATAGACTGCTAGCCAGCACAGAAAACCTTAGCTTTGCCTCTGAGAAAGCAAATCTCTTTTTACTGTAGTGACTTGGTGACACCCAACATTTTACAGAGGGAGTTAGGGACTGATGGAGGGTTGAAGCTGACTTTATCCAAAAGAACAGCCCATTTCCCAGTAGGAAAAGAAAACATTATGTATGCATAATGCAGGAGGATTCTGAGCAACTATTTGACTATTTAATCAACACTCCCAATAAAAAAAATGATTTACCGATAATCTTCACATCATGTTAGAACAGAGCAATAGGGTAAAACAGTTGGACTTGAAAGATATCCTAGTATATATTACATATAATTGATGCATTAAAATAAATGAAGCAATAAAAATCATTGCTGCACTCAGGCATAAACTACTGCAACCTCCCACTCCCACCCCTATCGTCCAAACATATCACTTTCACCTATAACTACATCCGCATCTTTGCCTCTGTGCATCTAATATCAAAGATTCAATATTCGATCCCCTCCTTGAGGCTAACACCTCTAACTTTACACCCAACATTGTGCCTTTTTATATCCCAGTCAATCCTTATTCTCTCTTTCTTTCTGTATCTTCAACATCTGCCTCTCCCTTCCTGGGGCTTTTTGCTGAAGCCTATAGACATCCCACTCTGCCATCTGAAAACAAAATAAAATAAAAATCCTCACTCGACTCTACATCTTGTCCTATATGTCTCCTTCCCTTCACAACTCACCGTCTTAACGGATAGGAGGAGGAAAAAATAATGGTCTACATATGCTGTCTTTACTACCAGTAAATACTGAGTTTAGACATAAGCAATCAATAAATTGTCCAAAAAATCAAAACTGTAATGCTAAATAAGATCTTCCTACCTTCCCTTCTATGCTCCAAAACATTAAACTATTTGTAATTTTCTACAAAACCAATGCTAATTAATATTCCTGAGAATTTCTTCACGTATTTTTTTTTCTTATCTAGCTGTCATCCTCTTATTCTCCACCCCTTGTCTCATTTCTACTGGTTACTGTACATCTATTGCTATGTTTTGGGTCCATCACCTGCGGGAAACTAACCCATGCTCCCAAAGGTGGGTTGGCTGCTCCTTTTATACCAATCTTTTTCATTATATTTAGCACACTGCGTTATAGTTATTTGTTCATATGTCTATTCTTCTCATTATGGGTTTCTTTTAATAGTGTGTTAATTATCTTCGTGTCCTTACAGCTTGCCTGGAATCACTATAAATAAAATAGGTAAGACATAAAGTTAACTTTGGTTCTATTTAGTAGCCAATTGTGGTACTTTGATGTATGTATTTTAATAAGACTTAGACAAAAAGGCACTGAATACAGATAACCTATACATAAAATTTGGTTCCATGCTTTTTAAGTTTGCTGCTACGTATGTAAAAACTTAAGCAAGGTTGAGCAATATAATTAGGCAACCGTGTGACAGTTAACAGAGAGAAAGCACCTGATCTTGAAAGCACCTGATCAAGATAAAAGAAGCATATTTTTCTTGAAATATCAATCACAAACATTTATTGAGTAGCTACTATATGTATAGCACTAGATGTACATCTGACTTTCCGGTTTTGAAAGACGGTATTTACCATCAAGGAGCATAAGATATAAATAAAAGATCAATTTATAATGAGTGAGATTAAAACAATGGAAAATGCATAAAAGGACCTATTAGGTGCTAAATGTGTTATAGAATGAGGAAGAGCTATAGTTCAAAGAAAAGAGAAAAAAGATGTCTGGGATATCCAAAAAGGTTTCACAGAGGATGCACATCAGATTTGATTGATGACTTCAAGGATTTAGATGTCAAGGAGAGGATGGAATACAGATAAGGGAAATAGTAGAGTTAACACAGAGAAATGACTCTACTCAGGTGTGCCCTCCGCTGAGACCTTCCCTGAGTTCCTATCCCAGCCCTCCACCTCTCAGCGGTACGCGGTAGGGAAATCTGCCAGCGCGTCCCTGGTATTCTTGTCCGCCTCTGCCACAGCACTGACCGCTAAGTATTGTCCTTCTTTTACTCATCTCATCTGCACTAGACAATTAACTCCTTGGGAGCAAGAATTAAATATTTGTTGCTGTATCAACCAGTAAAGTATCTGATAAACAGTAGGTACTCAGCAGATGTTTACCAGCTTATTAATAAATGAAAGTAAACTGCCTCATAGGTTGTTTTGTGGGGATATGCTCCTCTGTAGAGAAGAGCAAGTTGAAATCACCGTCATTTGAGATCAGAGTGCCATTTTGTTTCATAAAAAGTCAAATTTTTCAGAATTATCCAAAGGAAATTCTAGTGTCACTGATACACTTTAATAATAAAGGCTTTTGAGGATAGAATGGATTTATATTCCCTGAAGTAGTAAATGCTTTAACTACTTCCCTGAAATAGTTAAGTGCTTTAAGATGGCAAAGTATACCACCTTGTTGAAGAGTACATTAAACTAGAACCTGACAGTTTTCTCTCACTGGACTCTCTGACTTAAACACAGATGTTAATGTCTGTGGGTAAGTTATTGTTTGGTTTTTTTTTAATCTCATCAGACTTTTAATCTGAATGTTTCATGCACTCAAATTAAACACACACGCTTCTTGTAAAGACATACAAAAGAGGCTTGATTTCTGTCCAGGATGTCTGGGAGTGAAATTCTAGCAGGACTTGGGAAGATAAATGTTTACAGGATTCAGTCAGCAGTAGTGAAGGAGGGAAATGGGGGGAAAAAAACACAAAAATGGAGTCTTGCTTTCCCCAAAGATGGAGGACAAGCAACATGTTCCCAGAAAAGTTCTGTGTATAAGAAATGCCAATGGAATAAATCAAACCTTCTAAATATCCAGACCAAACACTTAGATACCACCCAACAAACATTACTACAAAGAAAAATAAGAAATCAAGAAGAGGTATAAAATAAGGAATTAAGAACAAGTATAACAATTCCTCAGATAAAAGCTCATAAACATTTAATAATAATAATGATTCTCCTTTTTCCCCTCCAGTCCCCCACCGCATCCTTCTGTCCCTCTCCTTCTTCTTCTCCTTCTTATTCCAGATGAAATAGCAGTTTAGCAGATTCAAAGATTGTTGGGAAAAAGAAGCACTGCAAAGACAAATCCGTCAGCCGTAGGGGCCAGAAGGCATGCCACTGAACGCTGATACCCCATCCCACCGAAAACCTTTAGAGAACACAGAGCCTACGGTTGTAATAGTGTGACACAACACATGATACATTTACAGATTTTCTCTCTAATTAGAAAATTCAAAGTTAATCTGAAATCTACAAAATTGATACCAGATTATTTAGAATTTTTTCACGATCATCTCCTTTTTAACAACAGTGTCTATAAACTTTGTTGTAGAACCATTCACTGAAAAACAAGTCATTTTACAAAGTTATAAATCATCGTTAAAGAAATAACTATAAACCTGGATCCAAACTTCAAATCCTACTTTTAAAGTACAAAAATATATTACCCATGGAGATTATGAGTGATGCCTCCATCTACCAAAACGTGTACATGAGGGTTTCCACAGTAGTATAGCACAAATATGACCTCAGTGAAATAACGTTATGTAAATATTCCGTAGTCATACACTGTCAAAGTAGACAGTGGTTCCGAATAACAGATCACAGGTTTTATAACAGAGGAAACTGAGGCCCAGAGAATTTAAGTCACTTCCACAAAATCACCAAGTTAGTCCATTGCAGAGCTGCAATTAGAATGCAGATTTCCTGTGTCTTGTTCCAGTTTTAGTTTAGAAGCTTTTCTTTAAAATTATTTCAACAATTCATTCATGAAAGAAAGTAACAGTCTATTTAGTTGAGGCCCTCATCTCTTTAACTGCATGTTTCTCTCTGCACAAGTAGAGAGTCTTAAAATATACCGGAAAGTAGATAGGCCTGAGAGATGATGGAACCTTTTTCTAAACATTTGGCTCCGATTGCTGTGGATATTTGTCACCAGTTTAAACTTCTAGCTCCAAGTCACCTTCTGACCCAGGGAAAAGGAATACCATGCCACGAACAGGCCGTTAGAGATTCACTTTGGTTTTGAGACAGGCTTCCTGATGAGAAATGAATAAAGAAAAAGTAGTAATAATAGTGATTCAGCCTTCTGCCAGGAAGCTACATTTTTGCTTGTAGAAAGACTACAGTCCAGTTGTATTAGAAAAATCACATTTTGCCTGTCCATCTGTTCTGTTTATCCTCAAGTCAAATCCTCTATTCTTATTTCTTCCTATTTAATTCCTGTTTGGGGGCTTTGAGAAGTGTTCTAAATAGTTACGTAAGCAAGCTATTTTACTTTTCAAAATTCAAGAATTTCAAATTTTGAAAAAAAAACACTTTTATTTCTATGAAGAGTTTAATATTCCTTTGGATTACTATCTTATCATTTACTTAAAGGAATAATTTTATTTGCATTTAGCTAACTGTTCATCACAGTAAAGGCATGCTAAAATAGTAACACTATGGGGCTTTATAGCTGTCAGAGAATTTCCACAGATATTATGAACTCTTTTTTTTAGAACCTGTAAGGCAGAAAAATATAAAGTATTACTCTTGTTTTGTAAATGCGACAATAAGCCTCTAACACATTATATTTATAACGAATTTGTAAGGAAAAAGTCAAGACTTTATTCCAGTCCTCTGACTCAGGGCCAGCACTCTCTGGACTCTATTGCCATGTTGTTAGTAGAAGTTGAGTGAGCCCAAACAGCTGCTTTCTCTTCATTGACTGCTCAGGCAAGGGGCATGCCATCCCTCACAAAAACATTGCCCCAGGGCTCAAATAAGTTTATCATGACATCAGTAAACTATCAGGAAAGTAAGCAGATGTTTCATGTGTTGAAGCAGAGTTCTACTTTTCTCAAACAACTTTACCTGAGCCAAATGTGCAAACAATTGCCAAATCTTTATATTAGAAAAAAAATAATTAAATTAAATGAGTGTATGTACCACCAAATTTGTGAAATGCATTCTCATACCAAAGTATATATATACTTTCTAGGTTTTTGCTTGTTTGTTTTTCCAGACTTGCTTTTTGAATAATCAAGAGCTGAGTACACACCTGGCCCAAGAGAAAGGCATGAGATAAAAAAATGTATTATTGTCATTTCAAATCTCCCAATTATACTTTTCCCCCAACCCCCTGCCCGTCCTCCCCAATTTTGCCCCAGGTGCCTAGGAATCAGGGCTCCCCTAGCCTTCCTCTTATCAAACCTAGCAATGGGGAATGGTGTGATAAAAGTTATTTCAGTTATGGAAGAAACAATCTGTAACAAACCAATCAGGGAATCCATCCTAAAAATACTAATAATATCCACATTTCTTCAGATCCCATAAAATGCCAAGCATTTTAATTTAATCCCTCAATATGCAGATTAGAAAACTGAATCTCAAAGAAGATCAGTAACATGCTCAAGGTCACAAGGTTAGCAAGGGGAAAATTCAGAACTCAAAGGAGAGACTCCAAAACTCTTCCTTTCTTAGCTACTTATTGAAAGTAAATGGAAAAGAAGTTGTAAATGTAGGAATTGCTAACCATAAAAAACTCTAAATATAGCAAATGGTAATAGTTGGGAACTCTAGGGAAGTTCCCAGAATCAAAAAAATCTTACTGCTGAGTCAATGTCTTTTCCTACTGCCTGTAGGCCTAATTGACAGTATTTATACTGTTAGCACGAAAGAACAGATACATAGGCTGGGTGCTTTGGCTCATGCCTGTAATCCTAGCACTTTGGGAGGCCAAGGCAGGAGGATCACTTGAGCCCAGGAGTTCGAGACCAGCCTGAGCAACAGCAACACCCTGTCTCTACACAAAAATAGAAAAGGTAGCCGAGCGTGGTGGCGTGTGCCTGTAGTCCCAGCTAATCAAGAGGCTGAGGCAGGAGGATTGCTTGAGCCCAGGAGTTTGAGGTTGCAATGAGCTATGATTATGCCACTGCACTCTAGCCTGGGCAACAGAGTGAGACCCTGTCTTAAAAAAATATATATATATATATATATGCATATATACACACACACACACACACACACACACACACACACACATATAGTATTATGATAGTTTATTCTAAATTTACTATGTTTTAGGAAAACAGGGTAAAAAAAATAGAAGAGTCAAAGAACAAAACTTAAGAGATGTCACATACTTCCCCCAATTTTTTGAAATTACCTATAAATCCCACAAGACATTGTACGAGTATGGTCATTCCAAATTGGCATGGAGCTGTACAATTTAGTGTATTTCAGTGAGGCTATCTGAGTCAGCTATCAGTTGACATCACTTGCATACATACTTTAAGAGAACCCTTCTTCCCACGCACTTAATGGTTTCCATACCCTCTACTGTCTTCCACATCCTGCTGATTGCCACAGAGTCATAAGGTTCTACTCAAATGTGACTTAAAACTTGCTATTGAAGATTTTTAGAGAGAAAAGACAGGTTTTTATTTTTAAATACCCTAAGGCAGGAAAGGGAAGACATGAAGGCAGGGAAGTACCCATTCTGAAATGGCTCCAAGGAATCTGTCATTTCGGAAAGCATCTCTCTGAAATTCAGTTGGCCATGTTCAGTCACTTTAGGCATAGATTATGTGGCAATTTTAGGATTCCATCCTGAAGAAACTCAAAAGTCCTCTTCAGAAACAGTGGGAATCTGGTGGGCAAAGTTCTGTTCTGATTATACCAGGCAAGGTTCAGTTTCTTTCAGAATAGACTTGTAGTGATTCTAATGTTTTGATTGTGGAACCCTCTGTGAACAAGCAGAGTGTCTATGGCAGCTGGATTTTATCCTCAGAGAGAGTACGGGACCCAGAGTCCATCTTGAACATTGGGGTTTTAACCCAGAGCCCGTATGTCAGCTGATTCTCGTGGCCTAACAATATTGAGAAAAAAAAAGATCTTAAAATGTAAATTATAATATAATGAGCTTGCATTACAAGACAGTAATACTATTACATCTGTGCACTAGGACAATAATTACAGAGGGTATGGTGTAGGAAAGAAGAGGATGCCAAACAGATACATTTTGATGAGAGGTCACGTTAGAAGGAAAAGTCTGTAATTTGAAGGAAGATCTGGGAAAGTGATATCCAGATAGATCTGCAATGTGAGACCCTGGAAAGGTATGGATGACCTCAGAATCCTGAATGCCTTTCCTTCAAACGAAAAGGAGGTTGAAATCATATTTCTCTAAAAACCTAAATTAATTAAAATAAGTCATCTATTTCAAAATTGTTTTCTTATAGCTCTTGTTCCTGCGACTTTAGCAACATTGCACCCAAGGAAACACAAAGGTATGGGAAGCTCAGGTGAGCTATATGTTTAATAAGTTTATGAAACATATTTATATAATTAACATATTAAATATCATAAAACATACTAATTTAGTTTTATTTTGTCATGCTCCATATACACAAAGACAAACACCCACCATGGAACTTGAAGTGCCTTCATGAATTTATCTCTACAGTACTAATTCTGTTTCAACTTAGTCTCATCCTTTACATAAACGAATACCATCCCCAACTCCTACTTTTTTTATTAAAACAAAACAAACAGATTCTGAGTATATAATAAAATCTTCCTGGGATAATGAGAACTCCTTTGGTCCAGGGGTCTATGAGTTAGTTCTAAGCAAAATTTAGTTCAGTTATACTATGCTTAAGGCAGAAAAATAAAGCCCACAAATAAAAAACATGCTTAATTTAATCTATAGAGGTCAAGCTTTAAGGGGAGGTAGGGAAAGATTGGAGAAAGAAATGAGATTTTTTTTTTTTTTTTTACAAATACCTAGAAAGACGTAAGGCTTTCACCTTAGGAATTGAATACAAGTTCCCTGATAGAATTGTCAGTCATTCCTCGTTCAGCAGCCTCAGGTCTTCTTTTATCCAGCAAAAACTCGCATTTAAAAAAGAATTTATATAACAATTTCTTCCTTGCTTTGGAATTGTGTGTGCCCTCTGCCCTCTCAAAGAAAGTTGAAACCTCAGAGGTTTTGTGTTTGTAGCCAAAGATCAGAAAACTAGAAACTTCCCTGTAATCTGTCTTCCAATGGCAGTCAGTTAACCTCACTGTCCACCAGTTCACCCCATGAGAAAGTCTAGTTAGAAATTGATCACTAACATGAGAAACATGATGCCCTGAATTAAACTATAACTTTCCACTTCTTCACTATAAATCTCTGGAAAGAATGAGAAAGAATAGGCTTAAAAGTACTTTAAAACTAGTATAAATGAATCTGAGAGGTTCTTTTACCTCAGGAGAAGATAAGCATATAACTTCTCTCTAAGATAGATGAAAATATTAAATCTCTACAAATACAAATAAACTGTATTTGCTATGGGATCCATCCATATTTTCAGAATTCCATGATAAAAAATCTAATGGTGATGGCCACAGAACAACCATATTGAATATCAAACATTTAATTAAAGAATTTTATAGCTACAAATTATCTGGTAAAATTCTACTTGCATCTCTCCTTCTAACTTGAACCTATCAGTTTTGGGGTTTTTTTTTAAGTTTGAAAAACTAAGAAGAAAGAAAAATGCAGCAAAGTAAGAAAAGTGTGAGTATGAATAATGTCCCCATATCCCACACCAGTTTCTGCTTTCTGGAGAAGATTTCACAAGAATCCCCTGGGGGTGAAGGAAGTGAGGTAAATTAACAGCCCTTGGAAAATGAAGAGGCTTGCTGCACAGTCTGGGAAAAGATGGTCATCCCCACTACTGTATCCAAACAGTCCTGGGAGCTGTCTTGTAAACCCCTGTGCAGTGAAGCAATTCCTCTCATTCCAAATGCAACCCAGAGAAACACAGAGTGGAAAATAAGCTACTAATGTTTAATAGAGAATTTTATGACTATCATATTTTCAGAAAATAAATTCTGAAACAGAGCTGTAGACAGACATGAGGTGGCACAGGGGCATGGAGTGGGCTGTACATGGCTTGCTCACCCACTGGGAACCATCACAGAGATCTAAGAGTACGTGGGGTGTGGAACAGAAAACGGGCCATGATACTTCAAATCATGGGGCCCTTAGAAAGTCTCCAGTGGGAAAAGGCTTTTGTTTTTACTTTCTTCTGTTGTTTTGTTCAGTAGTAAACCTACAAAAGGGGACAATATAATACAGCCCTTTTATTTGAACAGCAAAATTTTTAAATGGGCTTAAAAGAGCTTATTAATAATACATACATAAAATTATTGTTGTGTTGCCAAAATGACCGTAGTAGAAGAGTAGATAAAACTTACATTTTAAATTTTATACTAGACTTAATTGCTTTGACAGCAAAAGTTTTTTCTTTATTTCTCCATAGCATCTAACATCTTGGTTCTCATAATCATTCAATAGGCATTTGTTATTATGGTTATTAGTATTAAATAGCAATGTAATAATAATATCACCTACCATTTAATAAGCTCCTCCTATTTGCTGGGAGTCATGCTACGACGTAAATGGTTTATATACATTATAGTATTCATAACAATTATTTGAGGTAAATATTACTATTCTAATTTTATAGGTGAAAAAACTAAGACAGGGAAATCCAGGAAATTGCCCAAATATATGCAAATGTAATTTGCAAAACTCGAACTTGAATTCACTTCACTCGATACTTGAATGAGTGAATGATGGGAAAGATTTTTTTTAGATTTTTCACAAATAGTATTCAATTGGCTTATGTGCATGGATGTACCTAATACATAAAAAGAATGTATGGCATGGCCCCTGTCTCCCAAGAAATTTACACTTGAAGCACTTAGAGAAGATACATTGAAAGGAAAGAGGATATTCATCGTCGATAAGAATCTCCTAATTTCTGAGCAGATATAAGAATTGAAATAGAACTTGAAGGAAAATGCCAACAGGCAGAGGGAAGTAAAAGAAGAGGCATAGAAGTACCTAAATCACAAAAATTAGATGTGGGAACAGTAAGAAGTTAGATCTGACCTGAGAAAGAATGCCTCATGGTGTGCAGCAATCAGTAGTGTTAAGTAACAATAATAGAAATAATAGTAGTTGTGTATTAATAGACAGAATGGAGAAGATCATGAGTAGCCTTACACACCATCTGGATAATTTTGGCACTGTTGGGTTTAAAAAAAAAGAAAAAAAGACACACGCAGAGTTTAGGTCAATCTAATGTTCCAAATATCATGCAATAGTCAATAGCAAGTTGACTGGAGAGTGACACGATGAAAATAGGACATAGGAAGACTAATGTGGCAGGAATATGCAAAATGAATTCATGAGAAAAAAGCATTCTCAGTGTGATCTATATAGTTCACGCATGAGAGAGGTGTAGTGAGGGTTGTGAGATGGCAAAGGAGAAGCCCTGGTCTCGATTAATGAGAGAATGTGAGTTCTGAGTAGAATGTGGACAGTAGAGGAGTAGAGATTTAAAAAAAGGGAAAAGCAAGAGAGTGTGTGTGTGTGTGTGTATGTGTGTGTGTGTGTGTGTGTATGTGTCGAGGGGTGGGAGCTATAAGCAAGTCCTTATTTTGAGGCAGAGAATGACAGTTGATGTGCCTAAGATGCTATAAGTGGGCTGGATCAGGAGGGTCTTGTATGCCATGCTAAGAAGCTTTTGCTTTATTCTTTCGTCAAGTTATGGGAGCCAATGGAAGGTTTCAAGGAAAGTAAAAATGATTAGATTGTAGTTCTATATCTTATATCTTATATCTTATATCTTATATCATACTGGCAACAAAGAGGATATGTTTATGTGTGCATGGTAAGTGAACACAGGGGAGGCAAGGGGATGAATTTAGATGCCATCGCAGCCATCCAGGGATAGATGATAAGTGCCTGAACAAAGGCATTTGTGGTAGAGATGGAAAATAGATATATTTGGGAAATATTTAGCAGGTAAAACAGTAGGCCTTAGTGACTGATTGGAATTTTGCTGATTGAACAACTGATTAAATGACCAGGTCAGGTGATGCCGCCAGTAACTGACATAAGAAAAATGACTCAGTCTTGCAGGGAAGCTAATGAGCGGAGTTTTGGATACACTGAACTTGAAGTGGTTCTGGGCCACCCAGGGGGTAGCTGGACATACACCGCTGAAGTTCATATTAAAGATCGGGGTTGGAGAGAGGAATTTGAGAATTATCAGCATTTAGCTGTTATGCAAAACCCTTATTCCTAGATGGCCTAGGAAGAGAATATGCAGCAGTAATCAGTGAACTAAATCCTATGAGAAGAAAAAAGTGTGAAGGGAGAAAAGAGGAGAAGAAGCCCATGAATGGAGTTGAGAGGGAAAAGGCAGGGAGGTGGAGAAAGAACCTTCAGAGACTAGAATGTCAGGAAAGCTGGAGTGGTTAATGGTATCAAATAAAGGAAAAAGGACTGATAAAACGAGGTGAAAGGGCCAACTGGAACAGCAAGCATTTTAATCTTCATCTTACTATCCCAGCTTAAGTGGAACGGAGGGGCCAGGTGAGGGCAGGCGAGGCAGAGACAGAAAACTAAACTGCTCCTTTGGAACAGCTGGGCTAAGGATAAAGACGGGGTGGGAGCTAGACACAGGCCTGGGAGAGACTTGGACTTGTTTACAGACTAAGGAAAAAGAGCAGACAAAAAGGAAGTGATTGAAGTTGTAGAAAAGAGAGTGCGATTGGTGGAACAAGTTCCCCCAAGGAGATGGAGAAAAAATAAAATACAAGAGAACAAATCCAGAAAGTGCTTCAAAAATTTGGTCAAATTAAAATAATAAGGGGGGGGCAAGGGCAACATATGTAACCTAAACCTCTGTACCCCCATAATATGCTGAAATAAAAAAAAAAGAAAGAAAGAAAAAATACCATGAAGGCTTGCATCTGTGATGACTGAAATAGATTTTAATTTCGCTTTCTGTGTCTCATTTAAGTGCTCTAAAATTAACTTTAGGTATATTTCCTAAATATTCCTCCTAGGAGTCCCATGACAGGAGTGTATACTATTTCCCCAATATTTCAGATGGGGACACAAAGGCTCAGTGAGGGTAAAGGACTCTCTGCAGATTGCAAAACTGCTAAACACAGCAAAGAGCAGAACCCGTGTTCTCTCACATGAAGGTTGGGCCAAGGCTCACTACACTTGCGATGCCATATAGACTATAGCAAGGCTTCGATGCTTATGTTGCAAGGAATGCTTCAACCAAGAATACAGTTTGTTGTCATCTTAAAGCTGAATTCACAATTCTGGCTGAACAGACACCCTGAGGAATTTAAAAAAAAAAAAAAAAAAAACCTGTGAGACTGTCTTGCCTTCTTCCCAAATCTAACCTTAAAAAAATGGCATGTAAACATTTTTGAGTTTGAACATTGTACCAGAAGGCTATGGAGACAAAGTTCCATTGACTTATTAATATTAATTTATTAATATTGTTAACATTACAGCTTTCTCTCTAGAAGGCAAGATTTACAATTTCCCTGATATACTTGCTGTTCCTTAGAGCAATGGCCCCGAACCTTTTGGCACCAGGGACCAGTTTCAGGAAAGACAATTTTTCCACGGACTGGGGCGGGGGGATGGTTTCGGGATGATTCAAGCACATTACATTTACTGTGTAGTCAAACGTCTCTGCTAATGATAATCTATATTTGCAGCTGCTCCCCAGCACTAGCATCACCACCTCAGCTCTACCTCAGATCACCAGGCATTAGATTCTCATAAGGAGCACAGCAACCTAGATCCCTCCCATGCGAAGTTTACAATAGGGTTCCTGCTCCTGTGAGAATCTAATGCCCCCGCTGACATGACAGGAGGCGGAGCTTATGCAGTGACGCCACCAATGGGGAACGGCTACAGATACAGATGAAGCTTGCGCTGCTTGCCCACCTGCCGCTCACCTCCTGCTGTGAGGCCTGGTTCCTTTCAGGCCACTGACCAGTCCCGATTGGCGGCCCAGGGGTTGGGGACCACCGCCTTAGAGAATATATTCAGTATAACATGGAACCATCTTGATTTCTTTTGAAGGGTTTAGTTTTAAACATATCAATAAAACAAAATAAAAACCCTAAGGCTGCCAATATGGTCACATCTTTCAGGCAAATTTTTTTTTAGGATAGACTGGTCCCCCATGCAAATGCCAAGAGTAGATAGTTAAATAATGAATATGGTAACTCTTCAGTCTTACATAAAATTTAGATAATTTATGTATGAAATTATGTGGAAATAAATTTAAAGGAAAACTAAATTATCAGCATCTTCCTACTAATTTCGTTCTGACTCAAAACAACTTTTTCAAGCTGTTACTTTTACAGTTATAAGAAAAGCTCAAAGACCTCATACTTAATAGTAAATTGATAATGTCTCATTTAATATCTTGAATGAACCTTCCAGTGTCATGGATATAAATCACAGAAAATAATAAATTAAAGAATACCATGTTATTTAACTCTAGGATAGATTTGTATTATATAAACTTGTGCAACTTGCCCAACTTTATACCACAGATCGATTAATAATTAACAGTTCTCGTCTTTTCCTCCTACCTTTACTATATCTCTCACATGTAGAGGTTTCAGTGTTGTGATCTCAGTGCAAAAAACATCAGATCAAAAAGTTCAAACATATTATGAATGCCATGTAAGGCCAGGTGATGATACATTAACCTGGAGCATTCTTCAACCTGAAGCAAACTCCGTAATTAAAAAAAAATTATTCTATGGCCATAGACTAGCATAATTCCAATCTTCTAAGCCCCAGCTTCTCAAAACAAAGCTTTCTCTTTCTGCTTTGCCTCACATCTTGCACTAAGTGCATGTCTAGAATGATGAACACATTGAATTTCAGGCCTGTGGTGACAATTCTAAAAGTATGAAGAGCAAAAATAAGAGAGAGGAGAGATTGAAAATGAAAAACATATATTCACTTGGAAATACATTTGAATAACATGTGTCCTTTGCATAGTAGAATGATTCACCTAATCCACCATGAGGGGGATCAGGGCCTTGAGTTATTTTTCTGGAAATGATGGTGAATTTGTCATGGTTTATCAATAAACTTTAACTAGGCAGCCTTATAAGTAAAATGAATTACCAGAATAGCAAGTTATTACCAAAAGTCTCAGTGTGTAGCCTTGGAACATAAAAACCAACTGGTTCACATCAAGAGCAGAAGAGTGCAAGTCAAAGATTTAATACATTAGAATTAGAGAATTAGAGTAGAATTAGAGAATTAGAGTCACCGGAAGAGCTTTGAAAATACATAGATTCCCAGACCCCATCCAAACCTACTAACTCAGTGTATTTGGAAAGGAGAGGAACATAGAATCTTTATTAGTAACAAGATCCCAGGTGATTCTTTATGCAGTCATCTCAACACTGATCTGTGGGTTGCTTACCAACTACCCTGTGGAGTCATGGTCAAAGTATACAGTGTGTTAGCCAATGGAAAGAATTCACTAAATGTATCAATCTACCAATCTGTTAATACATAAGTAGAGAGAGATCTGCTCTTCAAACTAAGCATCACTTTAGTTTGGATAAAAGTTACAGATAACATTACAGATAAATTTATCTGAAGAGAATTAGATTAAGAAGTGAATAAAATGCAGCCTAATATTTAAGTGCCATCCAGTGTTCTTGGCCTTGTAGTCTACTCAGAAATGGACAATAACTAGTGTAGATCTGCTCACACAACTAAATTCTGTCCACTGAAACCATAAGATCTAGTCTACTAAAAGTAGCTGACATGTATATTCACTGTGGTAGAGACTGCAGTTGCCTCCTAATAGCCATTCTTCTTTATATCCTTCATAGAACTCTATTTAGTAGAGTATATTGCCAGTGCCACCCAGCTAAAATCTCCATTTCTTAGCTGCTCTTGCAGCTTTGTATGACCATGTGACTAAATTCTGGCCAACCAGAAGTAAGTTTAAATGTTACGAAGACTTAAAAGTCTTCATGGGGAGGGGGAAGTTCACAGCCTTTGTTTCCCATCCTCTATCCACATGCCTAGAAAGTACATGTAATGGCTGGAGTTCCAGCAGCCATTTAGGGCCACAAAATCAAAGACCATACTCTAGGCATAAGGGAGTAAAGAGCTAGAAAAAGCCTGAGTCTCTGAGGACATTGTGGAGCCAATATGCTAGGCTTTCACTGCCTACTTAAAACCTTTTTTTACATAAGGAAAAAAAAAGGCTTCTTTATTTGTTTGTTTAAACTACTGTGTTCTGCTCTATGCTCTTGGACCTAAACACAAACACCCACTAAAAAGAAAAGTCTGCATATCCTACATGATCCAAAGTAGCTATTTCAATAGCAATGAGTTTAAAACTATGAGTGAACAAGTATCTTAAGCTATGTATTTATATTGTGTACCTCCTTTAAAATGATTCCATTCAAGGACTGCTGAGTATTAAGCATCTGCTTCTTCATATTTGTATTTTAACAATGAGATAAATGGCAGACATAACATAATAAAAATGCAAGGGACCATGATATAGAAAGAACTGTGAGAGCCTCATCTCTTAGCAATCAGAAGTTGGCTTAGGTCCAGGATATCAGTGTAAAGTTACAACAGGAGGGCTGCAAACTTACGGTCCATAAGCCACATTTGGCACGCAGATATATTTTAATTGGCTTATGCAATACCTCTGAAAACATTAATTTTGAATACCTTAAAGCAGGCATGCATCTTCAGTTCCCCACAGGCCTCCTCATCCCCTGTTGATGTAGAAACACTCGCTTGCTTCACTTGTTTATGTTACCTGCCTGGCCTCTAAAAGCACTGAAGTTTACAGTTTCTGGAAATCAAATGGTACGTTTCAGCCCCTTCCCTTCTCTCCTTTGCTCATCTGGTGTTGAATACAATGATTGATACCAAATATTATTTTGTAAAATTAAGTATCCCTACTTCTAATAATAAGAATGTATATAGTTCACTAGATGTTAGAGTTTTATTTAGGAATATAAAATAAACTGTAAATTCTCTAGTATTTTCTCTTACAAAAACCAATGTGGAATATTTCAAAGATATACACACACACATTGACCCCCCACCCCCCAACACACACAAATTCTTGAAAAGCTGGTTTTGTCACCTTAACTCCCTGATTATTGTCATTTTATACTTTCAACTAAAGTTAGCCCAACTCCCAAACTTTCTCCTTTCAGTTTCTTATCAATGAAAAAAAATCAGATAAGTTCTTAAAATTTAGTGAGAAGTAGTATTGATTTTGGCCTAAAATGCCTAAAACTTTATTTATTTACATTTATCTTATCATTCTTACCTATTTCTATCAGGCAGGCCCACTGTGCTTATATTTTACATTTCTGGTAAATAACCAAAGTCAAATAGAAGAAAAATATACCTCGAAGTCATAAACAGAAAGAAGAAATAAAAGCTTGTAAATATGCACTTATAGGCAACAGCAGGTCTCTACATTTCCAAAGGAAAATATTTGTACATAAAGTAAATACCACATTATGGGACTTAGTTATAACTAAATTTCGAAAAATGTACTTGCTTTGCATGTGTGTCTTAGATATTTATTTAATTTAAAGCATTTACCTAAGCTTACTTTTTCCCAAACTCAAAATTACATGGAGTTTCTAAATTCTGACACTTTCATTAAGCTTGTGACATGCCTGAACATGGGAAATAAAGTATTGCCAAGTATCCATACAAAATCAACTTAAATCAAAATATGCATGGTAAGTAAATATAGTACGAGTTAAGTAGCTCTAAATATACTGGATCCTTTAATTCTTTTCTGTGTTATCTTTAATTAGGACCATAACTGCTTTCTTTTGCTGTTGAATATTTATCACATATATTCTCTTAGGTTGAGTAATAAAATAGAGGAATTTATTTTTTACAATACATGTGCAAGCAATCACACATTCTCTGTAAAATCTGATGTTTGGAATTCCGGTTTCTGTGCCGTTTGGTTATCCTGGAGGCACTGGAGTTGGTTTGGAGTTGGGGACTTTTTTTTACACCAAGCATTGCATTCCTCACATTTATGTAAATTAGTATTAAGGAAGATTAAACTCCGGCCACTTTTTAAAAACACCTAAAGAGTAATTAAAACTATTTGGGAAAGTCTTTTAATATATGGCCTATTTCATGTACCTTATAAAAGAGTCCTTTCATTTATTCACATAGTCAATTATTTCAGTACATTATAAGAGTAAGCTATTAATTTTAATATAAATTAACAAAGAAAGCTGTATTAAAATTCTCAAATTGAAGTTGGTCGTTTGGTGGGGGAGGGGAGTAAACTGTTCCTTTTATAATCAGATTTTCTATATCTATTGTAATTTTTCTGTATTTTTCTCCCTTTTTCTAACTTCTACTTCATATTCAATTATCTTTCCCACCCTTCCAAACAACACATGCTTTTCACTGTGACAAAGAAACTCAAAAGTTTTTACCTTATATAAATTGCCTCATTTTTTAAAACATAAAAAGTTCCAAGATTTAGCAAGTGCCCCCTCTATGGGACTCCTGATAGATTGTTGGGTATTCATGTCCAGATTCTTATTTTCACCCTTTAAAAGTTTTTAGGACTGGTGATCTCTAGAATAATTTTACAAACATCTTTAGAGTAAAAATGCACAGAAGCAGAAATCTGTAGTAAATATATGTATACATACACGTATGTATATATGTGTATGTGTGTGCGTATATATGTGAAAGTAACAGAAAAGGTTAATGAATGTGCCACATTTTAAAAGCTTGAGTTTGGTGTTAAATAGTTATGAAAATCTATAATGGCCCATTATAAAAGAACACGTCTGTGTTTGAGATTGTAACCCTCAAGGGTAAGGATTTAATAATCAGTGGAATCAGTTTAAATATTGTCTTATATTCTGTAATAGCCATGCATTTTTTGCTTAGCCATACCATATAACCCTACTCTAATATATGCAAATTGCATAGGAAAAAAATTTAGTAGCCAGGCAAGATTTGTCTTTAAAAAAACAAAAAACAAAACAAAAAACTTGTGTTAAGGGGTAATGCCCATACAACGATTCCATATCAAATAAATTATATATAAGGCATGCTGATTTCCTGCCTTCCGCCATCCAACCGGGAACCACCACTGTCCTCTTAACCAAGTCAGTAGGGTGGGAAAATACCACTGTTCAAGAAATCTGGCTTCTATCAGCCTCTGTCATGGAGAAATAAACGAGACTGCTTCTCAGTAAGCAAAAGTGACTTTAAGATCACAAATGAAAATGGTAAAGAAGCATAAGTCTGTAAAGAGAAAATGAGGAGCCAAAGACAAAGAAAAGTCAGAGCTATCAGAGTTGCTGCAGAGGTTTTTCTAAACAAAGAATTTTATGAAGCAGCTGAAGTTCAGTACAAAAAAGACTCCACCCTACCCAGCTTCTGCCGCGACTTTTCCTTGCTCTGAAAACTCCAGCCTACGGAATTCCTCTGACTAAAATGCCTTTAGTGCTCCGTTTTAAGCACTCTTCTTTTCTTTTAAACTTCCCACTCTCACACTCAGGCAAAAAGGACTTATCTTAGGCTTTCCCAGAAATATTTAGTAGTGTACTCTTTGCAACGGCAGATACAGAAGCTCCGGATTTACAAACATCCCGATTGTCTTCCAAGCCGTTTCCCAGGTGCAAATCTGTCAGCCCCCTTCTCAAACTTCAAACCAGAACCTCCTCTTCAAGCTCTTCCTGGGGCTTAACATTCCACCTATTTCCCAAACCGTGCAATAAACACCACGAGCAAAGCAAACGGCAAACTCACCATCCTCGCCTTCTTCCTGGGCTTTTATTGAGACAAATTGCCCTAATAAAACAGTAAGAATGAGGAGAGGTCTTGCTTCTACCCAGTTTGCCATCACGTCTAAATATTAGACATGTGGGTCCTCCTGGGAATAAAAGTAGATTCTAAGGTTATTGTAGCACCATGAAGTCAGCTGTGGGCTCTTCCTTCAGCACCAGCCCCGGGGCTGCCTCTGCAAACCCCCTTTTTCAGCACCAGCTCCAGCACAGTCTGTGAAAACTTTTTTCAAGCGATGCAGCTTTAAATAGGAAGAATGCTGCCTCCACTTCTTTTCCTGCCCCTTTTCAGCTTGTTCAGGCTCATAACCATCCAGTGTCTGCCAAGCAACGGTCTGATTGATGGTAAACAACCAAATCAGAACACGCGTCTCTGTGCCTGAGCTATCCCTACTTCATTTATGTTTAAAGCATGGATGGGGCTTCATAACAGAAACAAACTTTTATTTCTCTTTCTTTTTATTTTTTTAAGAAAGCCTGTTAGAACGAAAGAGTCCTATTCTCCCCTCCCTAACCCTTCCCCCAGACGCACTCCTTAACTTTTCCCCTATAAGCTGAAAAAGACATTAGGGAGGAAATGCAGCCTTTTAGCCTAGTTTTTGGCATTTAGATAATTCATGACTCTCTTCTCCACTTTAAACCTTGAAGGGATCACATTTTAACCCTTTCTTTTGCCTAAATAGGAAGTATTCTTGTCCCCTCTCGGACTCTGGTTTTCTTCCCTCTCCCGCCCCCAATACTCTGGAAGGGAACTATTAGAATGTTGCCCAGGTAAAGTCCAGGTGAGAAAATGATTTTGGACAAATGAATTGTGATACATCATATTTTGAATCCAGAAGATAGGTCCTATCCTAATCTCTCCACATCTCTTAAGGGGCCACATCTGCAGGTTCTTCTTGTCCCCAAGAATTTTGTTATGTAGAAGTATTGACTACCAAGCTAGTGTAGAGAAATGGGAAGTATACTACATTTGGATGCAGAAAGGTTCAGTTCAAATACCAGCTCTGCCACTCACCAATTTTGTAAACGTGCACATAGTCCTTTATCTTTGTGCACTCCAATTTTCTCATTTGATAAAAGGGCTTGTCCCTGACCAGTGTACAGGGTTTAGTGACACTAAAATGAGTAGTATATTATTAAGTTCTAAATTGCACAGAGCTACATAAAAGTAGACGGTGTTATTAACCCTAAACCAGCTTTTCAAGGAATATAGTCGTCTCAGATGCACATTCATTCTAAGAGCAATATCCTCGAACTTTTGTGCTACACTCGTGCTTGCCAAACTATTAATGACCTCAGAGTATTCCGTATAATCTAATCTATTTGCCACCTTGAGTACCCCTGGAATTAGAATGGATGTTCTATACAATACAGGTGAATCAACTGTTTACAATTGCTCAGCAATGATCAGGAGCCTTGCACTGTGCTAAGCACTGGACAAAAAGGATGACACAAAAGAAATAAGAGGCACACCCATAGCCTTCAAGGAACATATGTCGATGCTGAGAAAATAAATTTACATGTAACAGAACCAGATCATATAAATAGGTTTGGGATGCACAAGACTCGGTAGAAATTCAGAGCAAGAAGAGATCATAAAAAGAGGTTTGATCAGTAAGTCATTATTATCACTTTTCTTAATAAAAAAAAAAAAATCCAAGAACCTTTGAATTTTAGCTTTGGAGCAAGAATTTCTAGAGAAGTATTCCAGAGGTCAACTGTTTAAGGAGTTTCCAACTTTCTAACCCTGTACCCCTCAGTTTAACTTTTCAGTTTGACAAATATCATTTCAATGACTTCTGTTGCCACGGGTGCCCTACTCACACTTAGTGAATGGGCTGAGTGAGGACAAAAACCATCCTTTGCTAATTCTTGCTAGAATATCTGAGAGAGGCCAGGACTTGGAAATCACCTTGCTAAATAATCAAAGAGAATCACAGGAAAATAAATAAATGCAGGGGGAAAAATTAACTATTCTCTGAGCTTGCCAGTTCTAGTATACTATGAGGCCACTTTAGACGCTAATCCCAAGGGTTGGCACAATTTTCAAGCACCTTGTGTAGAATCTTTACTGAAATGCAGGACAACAGACATTTATGGCTGTTGAATCTCCAACTCTCAGAAATTATTTTCCATGCTGGAAATACAAATATAATTAGATAAGATCACAGGACTTAAGCAGAGTCAGTGTACTAATATTCAGCTCCTGCTCAGATCAATATTTTAGTATCTGTCATTAAAACAGTTATTATCAGTTTACTAATGCAGCTATATTAAATTTAACTGTAAATAGGACTTGTATAAGAAAGATTAAAAACATAATGCAACCTTTCACAGTTCCCACCAGCTTCAGCCTCCTCTTCCCATCATACCAAAAGCTCATGGTATGACAGAGACATAGCAAATGTTATCAGGAGAGCTGAGAAAATAAGCATTCTCCATTGTCCTTGTGAAGTTTTGACACCGTATTGTCAACAAGTCATAAATAGCAAAATATTTTGCGACTTGTACTTTTTCTCTATATTTGGCTTTAGGGTACCACGTTACAATTTGGAAAATACTGAAACATACACAGATTTTGACCAGATACGTCTTTTTAATAGATGTGATTGAATTCAGGAGAGAGGAAAGTATCCTTTCTTAGTCCTTGAAGAACTGATTCTAGATCTCAGTGCTGGAGTGAAGGGCTCAGAAATCTGTCCCAACTCCAGCCAAGTCCATCCTAACAGTATATGTATTGTAATAATATGTGCTTAGTGGGCAAATTTTTACCAATTCTCACAGCAACCCTGAAAGGTA